>JAAAKG020157644.1:0-29946 GCA_010014905.2 Druon quercuslanigerum | reverse complement strand
CCCGAGAATCATGACGTAGCCTTCACCAACTTTTGGAGCAACTCAACTATTTCGAGCGCCATCCAGGTAGCTTCCCTGAATATCTGAAAGTGCACTAAAGTGAGCAACGAGTCCGGGTAGCTCGTATCCATCACCAGCACAGTCAAAAGGTCAGCGCTCCGAGTGCCTGTCAATGCAACTCCTGGATTCTACCTGTTCGTACATTGCTGGTCTTCCTTGTGCCTCTTCACAGGCTTAGCCCTCTCTCGCATTGGGATGTCATCGGAGCCCCTTCCCCGCTTCTGATCCCGTAACAGTACTGGTTGTCGGCGTTGTAGTTGCTGATGTGCCAGATGCTGCAGCTGCTCCACTAACCGCTGCTTCAGTCTCCTTTTCAGAGAACCGTTGATGCGTTTTTTCTTATTCGGGGACTGATTGGCCACTCACGTTTTCATAGCCTCACTCAGAGGGATTGTCAATTTCTCAGCTTCCGAAAAAGCTGGGGGCACAGCTACCGCCTGAATTTGGCTTGCCGAAGATACAGTTTCGGATGAAAATGTTATGTTAGACCCATTAGGACCTAACCCCTCTGCCCTCTCCGCTACCTCCCTATCTTCTTCTTCTTTTGCTTTTGGTTTAGGGTGTTCCATTTTGGTTCCAAAGAGTAGCTAGGCAAATAAAAGGTCTGCCCCTGCAGAGCTCCGCATGCAGGGATCCGAAAGGCCCATGTTAGTTAGGCTCTTTCACCCTTCTATCTTACCACAATCATGCACACCCACCAACTACAAGGTATTAAGGCCCCTAAGGTAGCAAAATTTACTATTACTATGAATTATATCAAAGTTCGAGATATTATTCAAAGATTTAATTTTTTTTATATCATATATTGAACTAATTTCTACTTTATATTTCTATGATAATTGCATACTTAATAACATTTTATACTATTTTCAAAAAAACTAAGATATGTTCCTAAAAATTAAACTGAGGTAGTCATTCCACAACATCACACAAACTTACAAAAATGACATAATTGAAATAAAAGTATTTCTGAAATATATAAACTTTTATTATACAAATTAATGTTATCCAATTGAACGAAATGAAAGTTAAATCTGTATGTAATTTAACATTGTAAACAAAATTATTTATATGCAACATTTAATTACATAACCTTAAAGTGAATAACCCATTTATGTTACTAAATCAAGAAAAATTAAAATTCAACATTTACGTTAATTAATATTGAAAAAAAATTCATTAGCTAATAAGCAATTAATTAGGTTATAACATAAAAAACATTACTTTCCAAATAATTTTAAAATCACAATTCAGATGCCCATTTCACAACATGAGAATCGTTTAAAAAATAATAAATTCATGTCGCCTAATTTTAAGAAACTAACGTTTAATCTTTGTTTAATTTAATATTTTGAATAATGATCCAGCTAATAATTATTTAATTATTTCACAATATGAGAAGCATCTAACTATAACTTTCACGTAATATATTTTTTAAATTTAAGCTTTCATTTCTTAAAAATTGATTTATTAATAACATTCTAAACTCATCGTGAAAAGCATTAGTTTTGAACTAAATAAAAGCATTAAAAAGTCATTTTTATTGAAACATTCAAATAAACGTCATAGAAATTTTTAAAATGATAAAATGGTAATAAAGAAAATTATAAATATAAAAAAACTTTCATCATACAAATCATATCTAAACAATATTAAACTTTAATCTTTATGCAATTTAATATTGTGGAAAAGATTTATAAGTTAATGATGATTAAGCAACCAATAACATAAAAAGCAATATATAAATTATTTTTATTGAATCATTCAAATTATAATTTTTATTTTACATATATTTTTTTCTTAATCTACACTTTCATTTCTGTTACTTGGATTTAGTAATCAACTTATAACTAATTAATCATTTTGCAAGATAAAAGAGCCAATACTAAAAAATTATTTGTATAAAAAAATATTTAGAAATCTCTATAATAATAATTGAACAAAGATTATTAAAATGGACGAGTTGAAAACTGAAAATTTTTTATAAAATAATGCGATGGTGTTGCATTCTTAACTCTATTAAAAGAATAAGTATGTCATTGTAAAATTTTAAACATGACAATGCTTATCTTAATTTAGAAACATTAACCTGCAATTGTTTAAACAAAGTTGACAAGAATGAGCTTTCTCAGGCTTTTTAATTAACAATGAATCAGTTTACTTGAATTTATTTTTAAATATTCAGGGTCTTCATGTGCTACTTTTCAACAAAGTTCTGTTTTTGACTTAAATTCTTTTTTTACGTTATAAATCAGTAGATACCCGAGATATTATTTTTTGGAAGTTGAATGAAAATGCTACAAACGATTTTTCAAACAATTATTCGATGATGCCTGCAGAATTTTCAAAATAATATATTTATCAAATTTTTTCAATAAGTATTTTAATGCTGTTTGCTGTAAATTATTTGTCATCTCGTTATTTCTAGTCGGTGGGCCGCCACCTGACTGATGAATAAATATAGTGAAATTTTGAAATAGGAGAGCTTCCGTATATGCTTCATATCAACCTTTTTGTAGTTTAGCACAAGGAAGATTATATTTTCGAGATAGAAAAAACAAACCTATGTAGGGCACAGATTACAGAATTTCCTAAATCATTTTATAAAAGCAAATAGTCTCCTTCAAATCTATCCTTTCTCTTTAAAAAGCAATAGGTGTTTAAAAAATCAGCAGTTCCTGTAGCTAAAATGTGGGCCGAAATGCTCATATGTTTAGTTTCCCTGAAGTTTATCTGTAAGTTGAATACTAAAAATATTAAGAGTGGAAAATATTCCACCTTAAATTCAATTTTTAATTATTTGCAATTCAATTAATTTTATCAAACTTCCTTTGAATCTATTAAAAATTTTATATCCTAATAATAATGTAGAAATCTATTAAAAAAGCATTGGAATCTTTTAAAATACACCAAATCCATTGAAACATCTTCAAATTTTTTGAAGTACTGGAAAAATCCTTGGATGTTTTAAGGATATCTTAAAGCTCAAAAGCTTATAAATACCCTAAAATATTTAAAATCGTTTGACATTTTCAAAACACCCTTAAAACTTTAAAAAGCTATTGATAATTGCTTAGAAATTTAAAAATGAAATCCTAAATTTTCTTAATCCTTTGAAATCCATTTAATTTATTTAAACATCCTAAAAATTCTATGGAATCATTTGAAATTCTTTGAAATACCTTTGCAATCTGAAAATCTATAAAAAAATGCTGTGAAATCCTTAAAAATCATAATTTAAAAAGCGTCCAGAGTGAACTTTTAATTTTTAAAATTCATTTTAGGCATAAGTGACTTAATTCGACTGTTTTGCAGTCCTGTTTACTATCGTCAGTCATTTAAAATGATTCTTACAGCAATTCCCTGAATTTTGAAATTTTCTTTCAAAATTATACATGACTAAACAAAAGTGATCAGAAGACTGGTTAAACGATCGTTAATTTATGAATTTCTCTTTGTTGTTACAGACTTAAGCTCTTAATCAGGGCAGGGTAGTGGAAGTGGTGGAGCACCAGATTCTTTTAATTACCCTGCATATTTTTGGAATGCTATGAGCAGCGGACACGAACCTTACATTTACTCACAAGAACAACCTAACCATGTTTACCCACAACAAAATCCTTACCATGGTTACCCACAACCACCTAATCCTAATTACGAATTACCTCCTGTTGAACAACCAACTAGCCATGCGCTTACTTTTGAAGAGCTGCGAGAGGCTATGAATTCTGAAAAGAGAAAAGTCAGAAATCGTAGAAAGTCTTTACAGTGGCAGGACATGAGAGCTCGTAAGAAAGGTCTTCCGACTGGGCAGATTCAAGCTAACCGAGAACGTCTTCAGATCGATCCTAATATTTTTAAAATTTATAGCGAGGGTAAACAAAAAAGGAAAGATGATAAAAACACTCAAAATCTTAGACTGAAAAATCTAAAAAAGTCTAAATGGTGTAAAGGACCTGTGACTCAAGAGCTCGGCTCTTCAGCAATGCAGACTTAGGCTGGCCACTCTCATCCTTCAACTGGATCATCTTGTTACAGTGAAGAAGATGATCCGCTGCTGCAGCTTAGCCTAGGTAATAACCTATATAACCGAAAGCCCTAATGTCTGTTTACAATAGTTGGTGATGGGGAACTTCCCTATCTTGACGTAATTTAGAAAATAGTGTTTCTAGTAAAAAAAAATATATTCAAGAGACATCTCACACTGTTGAATCGTTGGCCTTTTTTCTGTTCAAACAAAAGCTAGTAATGAAAACTTGTATAATCTGCAACATGTAAAAACTCTGTTGATAATAAAGCAATATCTAACGCATGATTGGACTTTGTTTATTTGCCTTGTAGTATTTAAAGATTAGTAATTCATGATTCGGATCTTATAGTTTAGGACGTATCTTTATCATGCTGAGCGTTTTAGAGAACAGGCTAATCTTTAAGAATGATCAACTTATCCTCAAGCTGAGCAATATTATCCTCAAACGGGAACATCTTACTTTCAGACTGGACAACCTAAGTTGGTGTCATCTTATACAAACTATCTCTCAACAAATAAGTCTGATTAAACACTCTCAAATCAATCTATTTATTTTTATTTTCTTTAGTTCTGTATATTTCGTGAGTTATTTCAATTTGTGGTATTGTTTTAATTTCCTGAACTATTCACATCGCATTATTAAACTTCACGTGCAGAAATCGCTAAGTTTGTTTCTGGCTGTAGGCCCCTAGCCTGGGCCTTGCTTAAATTTTGCAATGTCTCGAGCTTGGGCCCGGCTTAAGTGAAGTTCGTAAAATTGATGACAGATGGAGTTAGTATTATTCTGTTTGTTTACTCATTATATGATAGTTTTAAGAATTAGGCTTTACAAGTGGCAATCATTGCAAATAAATTCATTAATTAATTCCTAAATTTCCTTGAATTCCTTTAATTCATGAAAGTACTTAAATTCTTTAAATGACTTGAAATCTTCGAAATCTTTAAATTTTTTGCATCCATGAAATTCATGCAGTAACTTGAATTCTTCATATTCCTTAAATTCTTTGAGTGTCTGAAATTTTTTGAATTCCTTGAATACTTGGAACAACCTAAATCCTTTCAATTATTTAAATTCTTCATATTATTTAAAATATTTAAGTTTAATACATTTTTCGAATTCCTTAAATTCTTCAGATTCTTTTAATATTTAGAATTCTTGAATTATTTGACTCTCTTGAATTATATAAATGTCTTTGAATTCCTTTGAATTCATTGGGTTCCTTGCATTTACTTGAGTTTATGATATAAAAAATTAAAAAATCAAAGTTTTTAAAAACAGTGCAAAACAAAAAACTCTGCAAATTTTTTATAAGCTATTGTTATCTTCAGCAGAAGTAGTCGTCTAAATTAAATCTATAAATTTGCCTAAAAACACTTTACATCAATTTTTTTAATGATAAAATTAAGACAATGAAAATGCTATTATTTTGGAGAAACTGAGAATAAAACTTAATGCAAAATAACAAGATTTAACTATTTAAAAATTCATTTTTTGGGTGAAAAATTCAACTACTTGGTTCAAAACTAATTCTTTTGGCCAATGATTTATCACATTAGCTATATTTTTTTGGATGTAGATGTAATTTATGCGAAAAATGTTGTCAAACAAAATTTTATTGTGTCTTGTGCCCTTTTTCCAAAAAGTTTATTTTTTCACTTTTAATTTATATTTATGAGCATAGTTTATAACGAACTTGTTGATATTTGATGGTTAAACAATTTTTATCTTTTAATTTTGTTCCTCCCTTGCGTCTTTTTTCCAAAAATTAATTGTTTTAATTTTAATTTTCACGATTGAAAAAGAATCTACTGGTCCTATCTAAAAAATATTGATAGCATATTTAAAGATCTTTTTTCCGGTGAAAAACTTTAGTCTGATGATTTTTGTTCAACCCTTCCTGAGTAAAAATTCTTTGATGCGGTTTCGACTTGAATTGCGCCCAATCAAGACATGCTCAACACGCTCTTCGTAAAAATCGCTTTTGTTGACTCAGAGGGTCTCAAAACGTGGAGATTTGATGAAAACCAAAAACTCAAAATTTTACAAAAAACATTAGGATGATAATTTAATAAGGTGGAAAGCTATAGAAGTTCCAACAAAATCTATTTATCACATTTCGTCAATAAATATTTCAATCTTACTTTCTGCAAATCATTCTTCATCTCTTTATTCCATGTATGCTTCACATCCGCATTATTTTCGTTCAGCACTACAAAAAAATCTGGTTCCAGACAGAAAAAAAGCTATTAAGGTCAGAAAATATCAAACAAAATAAAACAATTAAACAGCTCGTTCTATTAAAGTGACTACTCTCTTCAAAATTAATCATTTACCTTCGAAAAAATAAAAAGTTAAACAAAAAAAACCAGTGGTTCCTGTTACTAACATGTGGGCCGAAATTCTCATGTGTGTAGTTTTCCTAATCGCTATCGGTAAGTCTAATACTAACAAAGTTTTAAAAATCTAATTATTTTTAATGTTTATAAAATGATTTTTTTCTATACTCGATGATATTGAATACAGTGAAGTGGAATAATGAGTCGGATAATAAGAAGGTCACAATATCATCATCATCTCTTAACTTTAAGTACATTTATGAATTTAGGAACTTGCTTTGTTTAAATATCTTATATATTTAGAATCATTTGAAATTCATTGAAATTAATAAAAATACCGTTTAATTCTGTAAATATGTTAAAGTCTCCTAATAGTATTCAAATCTATTGAAAAAGAAAGCTTTTAAAATACACGTAAACACTTTGGAGCCTTTGAAACATCTTGAAATTATTTGAAGTTCTGGAAAATTCCTTGGATTTTTTAAGGAGACCTTTAAATATTTTCAGTCCTTGGCAGTTCTATAAAATCCCTATAAATTATATAAATTTAAAATTCCTTCTAATGTTTTAACATATCCTTGAATACTCAAAAATCTTTAAAATTCCTTAAAACCCTTTTAAACTCTAGAACATTTCAAATATATTGAAACCTTTTGAAATCACTTAAAAATCTTTAAAAATCTAAAACATTTTTTTCTAAAACTGTTGGGATTAGTTCAAAAATCATCGGTAGCTTTTATATACCCTGAAATATTTTTAATATTTTGACATTCTTAAAAATCCCATAAAACTATAAAAAGCTTTCGAAAGTTCTTCAGAAATTTTGAAAAAAACCTAAAATTTTTTTAATCCTTTGAAATACATTTAATTTATTTAAAAATATGAAAAATGCCATGGAATCTTTTGAAATTCTTTGGAATACCTTTGCATTGTGAAAATATATTAAAAATGATATGGAAGCTTTTTAAATACCCTGATCCTAGCCCTGATTATTATCGACAATCATTTCAAGTGACTACTACCGAAATTCCTTGTTTTTCCTGATCTGCAGTCAGCTTGTACATGTTTTCAAAAAACATCACCATATGACTAAACAGAAGTGATTAAAAGACTAGTCTGATGATCCTAAATTCATGAATGTCTATTTGTGTTTACAGACTTAAGCTCTCAATCAGGACAGGGTAGTGGAAGCGGTGTACCACCAAACCTTTCGCAATACCCTGGATATTTTACCCATCTTTTGACAAGTGAAACCCAAGCTCAGATTCACCCACAACAACAACCTAATTATAATGACCAACTTCCTTCTGTTGAACAACCGACCGGCTATGTTCTTACTGCTGAAGAGGTGCGAAACGCTGACATGTCTGGAAAGGATAAAAGGAAAAGTCTTGAAAGAACTATACAGGGGAAAGAACAAACGGCTCAACGGGCACCTTCTACGGCATTGCATCATCCAAACGAAGCTAAAACGGAAGCTAAAAACGAGGAGAAACGATTAAAACAAGAGGCTAGAAGGGCTCGGCAGGCTGAAAAGGATAAAGCGAAATATGTTGAAAAGTCTATCCGCTGGCAAGAACGAAAGGCTCAAGAGGCAGCTTTGTTAGCAGCGTATTATCCAATGGAGATACAAGCTATGAACGAGGCAAAACGATTGAAAATGGAGAATAAAAAGGCTGAGCAGTCTGAAAAGACTAGACAGAGAAATAAGCAAAAAAAATTAGAGTTCGAAAGACTAAGGGCTCAAGAGGGAGATTCTACGGCAATGCAGGCTCAATCTGGACAATCTCATTACCCAATCGACAACAATGTTGCCGAAATGCAAAACGAGGCTGAGCGATTCGGGAAAGAGGCTCAAAGCTCTAAAGGAGACCTGGCTCAATCGGAAGATCACTCGCTGCTGATCCCAAACATGCATCCTAACCGATTTGATATTCATGGAACTAGTTTCTATCAAGCATAGTCGGCGATTTGAATTTTTTCTTTCTTGAGTTAATTTCAGAAAATAGTGATTCTGGTAAAGAAATAATATTAAAGAGACATCTCTCAGTTTTAAATCGTTGGCCTTATTTTTTTCTCACCAACATTTGTAATGAAACTTTATATAGTTTAAAGCACATTTAAATCTTTTGAGAATAAAAACATATCCAGATAATGATTAGACGTTTATTTTTTTTATCATGATAGTTTTCGCCCTCTTTGTTTTTCACTGCCTTCCGATTAGATATACTTTTTGGAGTGACAACCCACGAACCACGCGCGAGGTAAAATACCGACGGGCAAGTTGGACTTTAATGATGTATTCCCTCCAGAACACTTTGTTCCCTTACCGGGATGAAGTGATGAACGACTGCCTCGAGGTGACAAGTATGATTCACCTCGTAGGCCATGATATGGATAACTTTAGGTAGATTTTATTGCTGATACTGCATGTGAACCTTGACCGGCCACTGTGGGAACGGCGACCGGACGTGGTTTTTATGACTACGAAAATGCTGAATTAAAATTCTTTAAGAGTAAGCAGTTTTTCAGGGCGTATGCAACGCACACTGTTGCTATGTAAGAAATGTAGATGTTAAATAAATATTTTAAAACCATCCGTAGTTGACTACTCAGTAATTTAAACGAGATAAAATCAATTTAATTCAATAAATATCAAATTCAGTCAACTATCTCCAATCAAAAGCAGGTTCGATATCCTCGATAGTAAGGGGACAAAAGAGATTGATCATGTTTCTAATCATTTACTTTAATTCGAGGTGAAGTAAAGATTGTGATTAATTGTTATTCAAATAATTAAAATAAGTATTTATATGTCTGTGTGTAATTATCTTATTTACGTTAATTTCGAGAGTATCGGATTTTTTAATCATGTTCCGACCAAATAATGACAAATATTTTTTCATTTCCGTAAGGCTTATTTGTTTTTTTAATAATGTTTAATAAACAATAGCCTACTTTCTTTAGTTAAATTATTTATATTGGACAAAATGAAGAGCAGGGTTGAGATTCCTTACCAGAGGAGTTCAAATATGCCCTGGTGATAAGATCAGTCAATTAGTCTATTGAAGATGGTATTAATAATTGACATTGTTAATCCAAATTTTATAGTCAGGCGTGGTTTCTAGAGCATTAGGTGAGCATGAAATAGGTGGAGGTTCAATATATGTTTTCCATGCATTTCAGGTACCCATTGTGAGCATTTAGTTGGATAATTTAGGATTGATATTCATTACTGATTTATTTAATGTTATTATATATTGTTAAGGCCTGTACGAATTTTGTTAATTAGGGTATTTTTTTAATAGGGGGAAAAGGGGCGGATAAGTCATTTGTGGTAATCTCCGGCCGTAGGCCCTACAGATCGCTTCCAAAGTTTGAATTATTATTGTACAGTGATTGTGATTCTTAATTTTTTATCTGAAGGATGTTTTCATTTTAGATAATTATTATTGTTAATATTAAGCGATTTGTGGCGGAGGACCGCGTTTATGTATCAGCACCACAGGGAAAATTGGAAACCGTTCATATAGAAGGCGTGACCGCTGTCCGCCTTCGCCCGTCTCGCTATACTCCTCTCTCCGCGCGAAGGGTCTAATTAGGTGTGGATTAGACCTGTGTGGTGGTCTAATACTCTTTTTTCCCTGATTAGTGTCCAACTCATTGTAGTAGTTAATGAAGATCAAGACTGGTGCATCCAGCCTGGCCACCATGCCTCCTAAGTAATCTGTTACACGGATATCATGAGACCTGACAATGAAAAGTTTGAGTTGCTCAACTCTCATGGGGTCCACCATAACAAACCCGCCCTGGATTTATTAACATTTGTCCCTAAATGTTGATGGTGTCTAGGATGATTGCCTTATTCTGGCTCGCTTAAATATTCCGTTTGACTAATCATTAGTAACTTTCTAATCGCGAGACATCCAGCCATTTTTAGCGTTAACAGATTTTCGTGCCTTGAATTCAATACGTTATGTTCAATGTGATTATTCCTAATAATATAATGAACGGTTCCTGTACAATATTTAGTTTGTGTTCATTTAACCGTTTAAATATTCCTGCACTCGCGCATACTTTTCAAACGTTCATATTTGACATACGAGCATACTTGACATACGTGCACACTGGACATGTTACACTTTTTGTTGGGACCGCATTCCCTTTCACCACTACCACGACACTACACATGTGTAGACCATTGAGGATTGTGATTTTAATGTTGTAGACTGTGATACTTAGGACTTTTGACGACGCAACCTTGCGAGTGGGAGGTAGGCTCAGGCAGGTTGGAGGGCCTGCGGAGGCATCCTGATTAAGGGTGATGAAATGAGTATTTTGTTTGAAAGATCTCCCATTGCTGACGAGTGTTGAAGTCAGTGTAACTGGCGATGGTTCGAACGGTCCTAAAGATCCTTTGGGAATATAAGAATAAACTGATGTCAATTGGTTGGCACCAAATACATGTGAGCGTGAGTCTGAATTATCCGTTAAATTTTTTTTTCTTTAACAGCAGGTCTATAATGTGATCCATAATCCTAATACTTTGGTATGAAAAGTGAACAGGACCATGATGAATATTATAATCCCTAATCCTGCGTATGTTCCATGTATTAAATGGGCTTGATTTGTTTTTTCTTTCCTTTTTAGGTTGAATCCATATATTTGTTGTTCTAGTTGCTCCGATGTCTTCTCACCTTCTGGACAAGGGTTTGGGTGTGATGCGTCCGGCGATAAGTGGTCTGGAGAGAAGGCTGGCAAGGTCAAGGGTGCGATATCTAGCAATTTAGTAGATCATCGAGCCAATTCCAAATGTATTGATGGTTCGTACAGGGTTATTGTGGTACAGTTGTAATGGTTTGGAGGCACTTTTCAGACATATGAGATCTGTCGTCAACTCTACTGGGATGGAGTACATCAAACCATTAAGAGATGGGACTGCTTTCCAAAATGAGTGACGATCATAGGACACCTTAATATCACACAGTTTAAAAGCTGCCATTGTTGGATTGATTAGTAGTTGTATCTCGCAGGTTTGGTGTGAGGACACATCGTAGATTGGAAATAACTCGGGACAGAGCGTGTATTCTTTAAGTTCCTGACACGATTGATTTTCTTGTAGGGCTGATAGCATATAGGTGTGCTGTGAATCTTCAACTGCAATGTAAGTTGCCGCTGATCATATATATGCTCCTCCCGTACCATTCCTCAGGAAGGGTTGATGGACGGGAAGACGATGTATTTCGTATAGTGTATAGTCGGTTTTTCCAAGTAGTGACATGTCTATTATAACTTGTAGTGTTCCATTTCTACCGATGATCGTCACTGTTGCTACTTGAGCCAGTTCTTCTAGGCTCACATGGGGGCCGGAGACTGGGAAGGAGACTCTAGGGGCATGGTCCTGAAGGTCGCGGAGAATGGGTGCAAGTTGTTCTTCTGTTACTAGTAGTGGATGTAATTCACCTCTCCTGGCTGCATGTACGACTTCCAGGATGTATCCTCCAGTTGTGACCGGACAACAAGCGTTTGTTGGCCGATTAAGTGTAAGTGCTATATTTAAATCACTGATTCTTTTCTCCATAGCCTGACCGTCGTCGTAAGTGAGTAGTCCCGCAAAAGTTTCGACTATTCCTCCTAAGAAGCCCAGCATTAGGGTTGTTATTTTGCTCCTAATCCCAGCGGGTAGGCTTCTTGATTAATATAGTACTGCATTCGGTTAACTGCTGCTAATTTGGGATCCAAGTTATATTCTTCGAGTAGTCGAGTGCACTGTGAGGCTAATGTAGGCTTGCAATCCTCAGGCAAATTATGAATTTGCTCCTGGTAATGGGTGAGCGTATGCTGCAACTTGGTTACATGTAGAAAGGTGTTGACTCGACAGTTACTAACTCGTCTTCGTAGGGTGTGTTGTGTTCGTAGAAAATCCCAGTACCAGATTGAAATTGCAGATTCTGGAATAAATCTTTAACTGTGATGAGTGCGATACAGAGGATACAAGTCGCTGTTAACACGACCTGTTGTTGGAATGCGTACTAGACTTTTTTTTTCTTTCTTTTCAACGCTGTATTGAGGACGAAGATGGATAATCTAGACATAAATGACATGATTTGTTAGTGTCTCGTGCAACACTACCCTAATTGAAAATTATCAACAGTAGGTGACCAAGAGCTTGTCTGCGTTTTTAGTGAAGCCCACGATCATATAAGTTCCAGTCGCACGTTTATAGAGTTTATTCTTTCTCACGTCTTTGAAAATGATAACGCTGTCTCCAAATTTGCGTTCAGTGGCCTTGCCTTTTCATCATAGCGTACCTACGATCTTTCCTAAGCATTTATAATATTTTTAGCTGCAATTTTTTTATTTTATTTAGCCTAATTATCAGGTCACGCAGGTAAGTACCGTAGGTCTTTAACCTTCCCTCTGATGAAAAGGCACTAGGAAAGCGCGCAATTTTTCCGTATATCAGTTTTAAGTGGGTGAAGTTAGTAGATTCGTGTACCGATGTATTATACGCGAACATTGCGAACGGCAATAACCTATCCCAATCATCGTTATCTTTCGCGTAATCTTTGATATAATCGGTAAGTACAATATGAATACGTTCTAGAGAACTGTTAGTTTTTGGGCGGTACCCAGACGTAGTGATCCCTTTGACCCCGAATATTTTTTTTAGTTTATTCATTAGTCTGCTTACGAAGCTTTCTCCTCGGTCCGTTAGGATGCAACAGGGGGCCCCGTATTGTGCAAATAGGTTCCTGGCAACTGTGTGTGCAATTGTGTTTATTTTAATGTCGGGAACAGGCAAAGCTATGCAGAGCTTGCTTAAGTTATCTTGCATCGTTAATACATGCCTGTTACCGCTGGGGGGTGGTGGCAAGTTTACCGACAGTATCGAGGGATACGTTGTCAAATACGCTGATCGAAGTATCCGTAATGACCATAGGTTTACGTGTGCGTGCCTTTACGAGTTTATTCTCCAGGCAGCTCTTACAGAGCCTGATGCATTCATTAATTTCATTCCGCATGCCCGGCCACGTGTATCATTCCCGTATCCGTATGAACGTCCTTTGGGTGGAACTTCCAGCCTGCCGTGTTATAGGGTAATGTTAACATTACCATTCGTGTTCTTCGTTTGTCTCGGTCCAGTGCTGTCTTGAGGCACTCTAGTCCTAAAATTACATCTTTTCAGTCAATGTCTTCAAAGTGATTTCTTTTTATTACTATAGAGTACACTTTATTTTCCCAAAATGTGTAATCAGGAAATGTCCCTTATGAGGCCTATTTTCCACAAATCCTGGGGGTAAACGCGCCCTGTAGCAAGTAGGAGTTTGAAAATGGGATTGGTTGGTTTACACTTCTCTGAGATGAAATGGGTGTGATTATTTCTGCAATATGTTGGAGGTTTAGCCCATTCGTGTTGTACTGCAAACTTATTTAAAGTAGGCATCGATTAATAAATCCCTTGCTCCACATCTGGTGTAGAGTGCTCTCTACTCTAAAGGGAAGATGAATCATCTAAATGTGGTAGGTGTACATTTAGAGTATCTCGCTGCGAGCGGGCAACGTACTCTTTTCCTGAAATAGACGTTAATTGATTAAGCTGTCGTTGGAGCATAGTACGCTTCTTACCAAGAGGCATTCCTTTTTAAAGTTTGATTTTCTCTGCATTGTCACCGTTGGCTAATGGAGTTAAACTGGCAGCGGGTATGCTTGAGGCGACTGGCGTCTGGAGTAAGGATCTCTTTGAAGGTTGTGTCCCTATAATGGAAGATTCTATTAACTCAGGTAAGTCCTTAAATCGTACTGTACTTCTTCTGTCTACCCCGGAATTTTTTGCTTCGGCTAGCTTCTCTGTGCCTAACGTAGCACTCTTAGGTTTCGAATCGTTCCTTGCGTCAAGGTGTCTGCGAAAGGATTCTAAAAATGCGTTTGCTCTGGCGCGGAGAGGATCTTCAGTGTCGGTGCATGGGTCCATGTTTTGCAGGGAGATTAGTAACTCTTGATTATCGTCTCCTTCCGATACGGCAGCACATTCTGTTTGAAATGTTTTCTTATGGTGGGCTTCAGAGAGTCCTTCTCTGTTTCAAAAGTAAGACTGATAATCTTCTAGCGAGCGGTCGAATTTGGAGATGAACCGTTGAATCTCTGCCCTCTCTATTATGGGTCTGAGTGGTTTTGTCTCTAAGCCTTTTTTACTCTGTTCATTGTCGCTCTCGTCACTGTCGTCGCTATCCTCGCCAGTCTCTGCAGTGGGACTAACAGAAACTACAGGATCCGTATGGCCAGTACACGTAGCAATACCCTGTCTTTTATGTAAAGTACTTGATTCGGGAGCATGGCTGTCTAGGACGACATTTTTTTTGTTAATTCCAGCTCGTTCCAGATAATCGGCCATTTCGTTTCCCTCTACCCTTTGGTAAGCATGGACATGGTTCCATGTTACATTAAGGGTCTCTAAGTATTTCCTTAGTTCTTCGAACTCAGACCGATTAATAATAGGCTTCCCATCCGCAGCTTGTTGATGCCGTTTTCAATGGCGTCCTTCGCGGCTGCTGTTGCAGCTTAGATTTCGGCGGCGTTATTCGTTTGCCTTCCGATAGCTGTTTGAAAAATTTTCCACGGATGATCGTGGCTAAACCATACGCCTGTCCATCCTTCTGGTTCTCCGCTCTTGTTGTAAACGCATGCTCTGTCTACATACACGTCCGTAGTTTTATCACAAAAACTTGGGAAACAAGAGCTGGGTATAGCTGGGGGTGCACTTTGGAGTGGGCGACCTTCCTTGGGCATTGGTGAGCTGGGATCAATACTAGGGAGGAGACTATGCTTCTTCCGGTATACTGGCCAGAAATTCTTTTTCAGACTTGAAGTAACGTTGTATGGTGGGACCCATTATTTTTGAGTAATACGCAATGGGCATATCCATGGAGTCCCTTTCTGGCGCCAAGACGGCTCCTACCGCTTATTTGGAAGCGTCGGTCGTCAATTTGAAAATTTTGGTAACATCGGGGTATTGTAAAATGGATTCGCGACAGAGATAAGTGCGTAGCTTGTAAAACTTTGCTTTTGTTCTGTTCCTCATATAAACTTAGCATCTTTATTTAGCGAATCTACCATGGGTTTTGCTCATTTTGCATAGTCCTGGATGAAGCACCAGTAATATCCTGACAGCCCTAAGAATCATCTGATCGCTGTAACAGTTCTTGGTCTACGAAATTCCTTTATCGCGACAATTACCTTCAAGTTAGGTCTTACTCCATCGCTGCTGATGATGTGCCCTAAATATGCAATTTCGTTGCGGAGGAAATCGCATTTGGCTGGTTGTAATTTGAGGTTCGCTTCTCTTAGTCGTTTGAAGAGTCTCCGAACCTTTTTATCGTGTTCCTCCAGGGTTTCCGAATAGATGACGATATCATCTAGGTGTACAAAGGCTTCCGTGTCTAGCATTCCCTTTAGGACATTGTTCATAAGGCGCTGGAAAGTTTCGGGAGCATTTTTAATACCCATGGGCATTCGCAAGTACTTAAAATGGCCTCTCCGAATAGAGAATGCGGTTTTCGCCCTATCGTCTGAATGAGTTTCTACTTGATGGTATCCACTCACTAGGTCAAATACTGTGAAATAGCGCGCTTGTCCTAATTGGTCTAATATTTTTGAAATATTAGGTAACGGATAGACGTTGCTGTTTACCTTTTTATTGAGAACTCTGTAGTCTATAACGACTCGGTACTTTCTCTCTCCTGAGGCATCCATTTTTTTAAGGACGATTATTAGTGGCGTATTATACGGTGATTGTGACGGCCAAATGACACCACTTTTAAACTGATTTTCAATTCGGATGCCAATTCGATCCGATGCATCTATTGGATAGCGATACGGCTTTCTCGATATCACTCTATCATCTAGCGTCGGAATTCGATACTGGATTCTATTCGTGATATTCAGCACTTTTTCGGGGATATAGAATACGACTGCGAAATCGTTGAACTCACCTTATACGAGTTCTTTTTCCTCATCATTAAGATGATCAGTGTGTAGGACCTCGGCAACACGTTCGCTACAAGACTTACTTGGTTCTAACGTTCCATTACCTGGGAAGTGATTATTATCTGAACTGGATGACTCTTCTCCACGTAACTTACAGTAGTCCAAAGGAATTATCTCCTGAGGTTGTAGAGTCATTTCCACTTCTTTTTGGTGGTGTTATAGGCTTGGCGTAGCAAATACCAACTGCGTTTTTCACTACCCCTTCGCCGATATATATATATATACCTTCTGGTGCGTCGACTCTGGGGAGGTATCTCTCTCTTAGGTTTCGATTCGTCACTTGTATTTCCAATGGCTGTTTAGTCTGGGCACTGACTTTAGGATCCTGTTAAAGAGCTTGATGTCATCCCTCAGTTCCCTTTTAGCTTCTGCCGATTCCTTATCGATAAAGGGTAAAGGCTTTACGGGGTCAGATATTACAACGATAGTTTTGTGACAAAATGATACCTGTGCTTGTTCTTCCCTTACAAATGGTTGACCTATAATACCGTCGACTGAGACTATATTGGTTGTGATAAATTCGCATTGGTCTGTTAGGAACTGAACTGTTTTTGGACGCTCTCTGAGGTTCGAACTCGCTGCTGCGCCCATTCGGCGGGTCTTCTTGTAGTTTAAAGACGGTTTTGGTGAAACCGGCATGGAATGGGTTATGTAAAGTTCGGGTGTGTCTATTACCATCTATTCGCCTTTTTATTGTATCTTGGTAATAAGGTTCAGAAGGATATGGTAGTGGATCGGGATAACCATAGCCTGGAGGGAATGGGTTTGAATATGGGTAAGTTGGTGGAAAGTGAGGGTTAAAGGGTGACTGCGTAGGGACGTAAAATGGGCAGTGAAGCGGAGAGGTTGGACTATTTTGGTGTCCTTTCGTAGCGTGATTTGTTTTCTTCATTCTTATTTGTTTTTGGTTGATGTCCATTTGTCTCGAGTAGGGGCTGGCTGGTCTGGTACGCTCCAACCGGGTTTCGTTTTGTTCGGATAGGTGATTAGAAGACACTGCAATTGCCTTTACTCTGTCTTCATATCGTTTTCTTTCCTCAACATGCAACGCATGCTCGTAGGCCTCATGCAAATCCTTGGAGTTGCAAGTATCCACAAAAGTGGCCATTTCATCAGGCAGTTTATCAGCGACACGTATTTCACATCCAAAGAGTACTGAGTACCACTAAGCAATCCCAAGATACGGTCGTAGATGTCACTGACACTTTTTGTTTGCTTCATTCGCAAATTCACAATTGAGTGGAAGTAACATTGGTATTTTTTTATAGGAGCAAATCGTTTATTTAGGTGGGTAATTAAATCTTTAGTTTTATTAAAAGTTTTATCCCTCACACTTTCCCTGGCAATCCAGGACTACCTTCACAAAAAAAGGTTCGGAGGTTTCATTTATGTAGACCCAACCGTTAGCTACATCTTAAATAAAGTCTTTAAGGGGGGGGGGATTCTTATTGTCAAAAGTGGGGATATGGAAAGTGCATTGTTGTAGGGTCATCCCCTCCAATGCAGAAGCCATAGCCGCACTCATGTTCATAGTTGGTGATTCCGGTGTTATTTTTGGGGTTACACCGCCGAAAGTAGAGTTGCTTTGATTTATGTCGGGGTTCAGACTCGTCTCACCGTTTGGCATTATTTATCTTTCCGTTTAACCAAGCTTTCCACGCGGTAGTTGTGGAGAGTACCTCTACCGGGCCTCACGTCCTTCCGGGGGTGAGTAAGAGAATTGATGAGAAGGTGACGATTGTACGCCATGTAGAATTCAGGCGTTTGTCTAAACACAGCAACAAAAAGAATGCAATCAAATAGCAACTAAAAATAAATTATGAAATCATGTATATGGGCAGCTCTTGTTATCTCCCTCTAAACATAGAATACTTCTAACCCGCGATAGGGTCGTTATGCAACTTTTGCACTTATGCTAATTTTTACAATTTAATTTCTTTAAATTAGAACAGCAGAATCAACTTAAAATTAATCAAACATTTTAAACCATAAAAAGCCTCAAGCAATTATTTTGATCAAAAAAATCAAATTATTTTTAATTATAAACATTTTTGTAAATTTTAATTTTAATTTCTAAATATCTTTATTTATCTGGAAACTATTCCAGAAAATTTAGGTTTTAACGGAATTATTTAATCAATAATAAATCATTTTAAAAGAGAAAAAGCATTAATATATTATTTTACTTGAAAATTCAAAAAATTTAGAGCTTTAAACAATTATTTTAATCGAAATATTTAAGTAATTTGAACGTTTAATATTTTTTACATTTAAAATTAAAATGTACGTACATATAATTTTGAAGATGGAATTCAGATAATTATTACGATACATCGAAGAAATTTTTTAAATTATAAAATGGTAATACAGAAAATTATGAATATAAAAAAACTTTTATCATACAAATCATATCCCATATTGAATAACATAAAGTCAAAGAAAATAATAAATTAATTTTATTAGCTGAACAATATTAAACTATATTCTTTGCGCAATTTAATATTGTGAAAAAATTAATCAGTTAATAATGATTAAGCAATCAATATCATAAAATGCAATAATTAATTATTTTCACTGAATCATTCAAATAATAATTTTTATTTTACATATATTTTTTCCTTAATCTACACTTTTATTTCTGTTACTTGGATTTAGTAATCAACCCTTAACTAATTAATCAGCTTACAAGATAAAAGAGCCAATACTGTCTAAACAAAGTTGAGAAGAATAGGTTGTCTTAGGCTCTTTAATTAACAATGAGTCAGTGTACTTGCATTTATTTTTAAATATTCAGGGTCTTCATGTGCTACTTTTCAACAAAGTTCTGTTTTCGACTTCAAACTCTTTTTTTACGTTATAAATCAGCAGATACCCGAGATGTTATTATTGGAAGTTAAATAAAATTGCTACAAATAATTTTTCAACCAATTAGCAGATGATGCCTACAGAATTTTCGAAAAAATATATTTATCAAATTTTTTCAATAAGCATTTTAATGTTGTTTGCTGTAAATCATTCTTCATCTCGTTATTTCAAATCGGTGGCCTGCCACCTGACTGATGAAGAAATATAGTGAAATTTTGAAACAGGAGAGCTTCCGTATATGCTTCATATCCGCATTTTTTTCATTCAGCACTAGGAAGAATATATTTTCGAGATAGAAATCAGCAGTTCCTGTAGCTAAAATGTAAGCCAAAATGCTCATGTGTTTAGTTTTCCTGAAGTTTATCTGTAAGGTTAATACTAACAATATTAAGAGTGGAAAATATTCCACGTTAAATTCAATTTTTAATTTTTTGAAATTCAATGAATTTTATCAAACTTCCTTTAAATCTAGAAAAATTTGTTGTAACCCATTAATTATATAGACATCTTTTAAAAAAATCATTGGAAGCTTTTAAAATACACCAAATCCTTTGAAACAGCTTGAAATTTTGTGAAGCACTGGAAAAATCCTTGGCTGTTTTAAGCATATCTTAAAGTTCGAAAGCTTATAAATACCCTAAAATATTTAAAATCGTTTGACATTTTGAACACTTCCTTAAAACTTTAAAAAGCTCTTGATAAATCCTCCGAAATTTAAAAATGAAATCTTAAATTTTCTTAATCCTTTAAAAACCATTTAATTTATTTAAATTAAGCTCTCAATCAGGGCAGGGTAGTGGAAGCGGTGTACCACCAGATCCTTCTAATTACCCTGCATATTTTCGAAAAGCAAACTATGCAAACTATGGTTACCCACAACCACCTAACCCCTAATTACCAATTACCTCCTGTTGAACAACCATCCGGCCATGAGCTTAATTTTGAAGAGGTAAGCGAGGCTATGAATTCTATAAAGAGAAAAGTGGGAAATCGTAAAAAGTCTTTACAGTGGCATGACATGAGAGCTCGTGAGAAAGGTCTTCCGACTGGGCAGATTCAAGCTAACCAAGAACTTCTTCAGATCGATCCTAATCTTTCCAAAATTTATAACTATCTAAACAAAAGAGAAAGGATGATAAAAACGCTAGAAAGCTTAGCCTGTAAAATCTAAAAAAGTCTAAATGGTGTAAAGGACCGGTGACTCAAGAGTACGGCCCTTCAGCAATGCAGACTCAGTCTGGCCACTCTCATCCTTCAACTGGATCATCTTGTTACAGTGAAGAATATGATCCGCTGCAACAGCCAAGCCTAGGTAATAACCTATATATCGGAAAGCACTAATGTCTGTTTACAATAGTTGGTGATGGGGAAATTCTCTATCTTGACGTAATTTAGGAAATAGTGTTTATAGTAAAAAAAAATTATATAAAATAGACATCTCAAAGTGTTGAATTGTTGGCCTTTTTTCTGTTCAAACAAAAGCTTGTAATGAAACCTTGGATAATCTGCAACATGTAAAAACTCTGTTGAAAATAAAGCAATATCTAACGCATGATTGGACTTTGTTTATTTGCCTTGTAGTATATTAAGATTAGTAATTCATGATTCCTTACTTACTCACAATTGTCAACAACAAAAATTTCCATAAAAACTAAAGACATAAATCTTCAACCACAAAAGAAATTGTTCGGTAACAAGAAAATATTATCGTCCATATTTAATCTGAAACATATTTTTATTTTGAAATCCAAAAATCTTTTGGTACGTTCTCAGAATCTTAGAAGAATTTTAGTCATATTATTTTAAAAAAATAAACTAATATTACTTAATTCCTTATTCTCCGTTATAAATATCTAATTCCAGCTCAAATTTAAGCGTGCCAAAACTTTTAAACAAATAAATCTTGTTTGTTTATATTCAATGTAGATGTAATTTAGGAGAAAAATTTTATTGAATTAAATGTTGTTGTATCTTGTGTTCTTTTTCCAAAAAGTTTATTTTTTTACTATTTATAACATTTCGTCAATAAATATTGCAATACTACTTTCTGCAAATCATTGTTCATCTCGTTATTTCATCTATGCTTCACCTCCGCATTTTTCTAGTTACATCACCAGAATAAAACGTGTTTCGAGACAGGAAAAAAAGCTATATAGGTCAGGAAATCTTAAATAAAATAGAACAATTAAACAGCTTGTTCTATAAAAGTAACTAGCCTCTTCAAAATTATTCACTTACCTTCGAAGAAGCTAAAAGCTAAAAAAGAATCAGTGGTTCCTGTAGCTAACATGTGGGCCGAAATTCTCATGTGTGTAGTTTTCCTAATAGCTATCGGTAAGTCTAATACTAACAAAGTTTTGAAAATATAATAATTTTTAATGTTTATAAAATTATTTCTTTTATACTCGATGATATTGAATATAGTGAAGTGGAATAATGAGTCGGATAATAAGAAGGTCACAATATCACCTTCATATCTTAATTTTAAGTACATTTATGAATTTAGAAACTTGGATTTGTTTAAATATCCTAATATATGTAAAATCCTTTGAAATTCATGAAAAATTATAAAAATACCGTTAAATCCTGTAAATCCTTTACACTCTCCTAATAGTATTCAAATATATAAAAAAAGTAAGCTTTTAAAATGCACTTGAACACTTTAAAGCCTTCTGGTGTTTTAACATATACTTGAATATTAATTTTAAACTCTAAAACATTTTAAATCCACTGAGACCTTTTAAAATCACTTAAAAATCTTTAAAAAGCTGAAAAATTTCTTTAAAAACTGTTAAGATTAGTTAAAAAATCACCGAAAGCTTTTAAATACCCAAAAATATTCTAAATCCTTTGACATTTTTAAAAATCCCATAAAACTTTCAAAAGATCTTGAAAGTTCTTCAGACATTTTGAAGAAAACCTAAAATTTTTTTAATCCCTTAAAAACATTTAATTTAGTTGAAAATATCAAAAATTTCATAGAATCTTTTGAAATTCTTTGTAATACCTTTGCATTGTGGAAATATATTAAAAATGATATGGACGCTTTTTAAATACCATGATTCTAGCCGTGATTATTATCGAGAGTCATTTAAAGTGATTTCCACAGAAATTCCCTGTTTTTCCTGATCTGCAGTCAGTTTGTACATATTTTCAAAAAACATCACCATATGACTAAACAGAAGTGATTGAAAGACGAGCTTAATGATCCTAAATTCATGAATGTCTATTTGTGTTTACAGACTTAAGCTCTTAATCAGGGCAGGGTAGTGGAAGCGGTGTACCACCAAATCTTTTGCAATACCCTGGATATTTTCCCAATCTTTCGACAAGTGGATCCCAAGCTCACGTTAAGCCACAACAACCTAATTATAATGACCAACTTCCTTCTGTTGAACAACCGACCGGACATGTTGTTACTGCTAAAGAGGTGCGAAAGGCTGAGATGTCTGGAAAGTATAAAGGGAAACGTCTTGAAAGGGCTATGCAGTGGAAAGAACAAAAGGCTGAACGGGCAGCTTATATGGCATTGCATTATCCGAAGGATACGGAAGCTAAAAACGAGGAACAACGATTGAAAAAAGAGGCTAGAAGGGCTCTGCAAGCTAAAATGAATAGAGAACGAAGGGTTCAAGAGGCAGCTTTGTTAGAAGGGCATTACCCGATAAAGATGCAAGCTATGAACAAGCCAAAACGATTGAAACTAGTGGCCAGACAGGCTGAGGAGGCTGAAAAGATTAAAAAGAAAAATAAGCAAAAAAAAAATAGAGTTTGAAAGACTAAGGGCTCAAAAAGGAGGTTATGCGACAATGCAGGCTCAATCCGGACAATTCGTTCACCCAATCGACAATAATGTTTCCGAAATTCAAAACGAGGCTAAGCGAATCGGGAAAGGGGCTCAAAGCTCTAAAGAAGACCTAACTCAATTGGAAGATCACCCGGAGCTAATCCCACACCTACATCCTAACCGATTCGACATTCATGGAACTAATGTCTATTTACCATAGTCGGCGATGTGGATCTTCTGTATCTTCAAATAATTCAGGAAATAATGGTTCTAGCAAAGAAATAATATTAAAAAGACATCTCACAGTTTTAAATCGTTGGCCTTATTTTTGTTCTCACCAAAATTTGTGATGAAACCTTATATAGTTTGAAGCCCATATAAAATCTTTTGAGAATAAAAACATATCTACCTAATGACTGGACGTTCATTTCTTTCATCATGATAGTTTTCGCGCTGAGGCCAATATTCAAACGGGATCAGGTTATTCTCAAGCTAGACCATATCATCTTCAAACTGGAACATCTTACTCTCATAGTGGGCAACCTCATTGCGTCACCTCATCTTGGCCAAACCTATACCATCTATACTAACTTGTCTAGAAACTTGGCATCTGCCTTAAATCAACTCGCTTATTTTTTCTTTCGAAAGTATTTTCTTTAAGATAACAGAATACTTAATATCTGTTTCGCTAAAATGATACAAAATAATCACCAACACTTGAATTAACTCTCTTAATTCCTGAGTTCCACAAAATTGTCAAAAATTCTAGTTTTCGCTGAATTTTCTGAATTCCTCGAGTTCTGTATATTTCTTCCGTTATTTCAATTTTTAATATTTTTTTAAGTCCTTGAATTATTCATATTTCCTAATTTATCCGAATTCTTGTGGTTCTTTGAGTTCTTTAAATTCCTTATTTTCGTCAAATTACGTACATTTCTCGAATTTCTTAAACACTTTTAATTCCTTAAATTCTTAGAATTTCTGAAATTATTGGAAATCCTCGAATAAGGCGAATGCCTTTGAGTTTGAATGCCTTTAAACCCCTTGGGTTCTTCAAATTTCTTAAATTCTAGGGTTTCCTTAAATTTTTCGAATTTCTAAAATTCATCGGGTTCCTTGAATTATTTAAGATACTAGAATTTTTTTAATTCCTTGCATTCTTCACATGACTGAAATTACTTAAATGTCTTGAATTATATGAATGCCTTGAATTCTTTGAATTTCATAAATCACCGGAAATTCTGAAATTTTTCAAATTACTTAAATTTTTTGAATTCTGTCAGCTATTCGAATTGGTTCAATTTCAGGAATTTTTTGAATTTATGGAAATAATTGAATTCTTCGTACTCTTGAAATGAATAAATTAAAATTAAAATTGAAATTATTTAAAACATGGACTATTATCCTTGAATCATATATATATATATATATATATATATATATATATATGTATATATATATATTTATTTTCAAAGCATATTTACATATTTGAGAAACTTTGAAGTGATATGAAATTATTGAATGAAAAAATGTAATTTTTTATCTTCTATTATTTTTTCATGCTGTCGAAATTTGTATTTTCGATTTTTCAAGAAAATTCAAAGAGTTGTTATGATAATCTTTTAGGGTATTCAAAAAGCGTCATTTTTCTTTTCTCTCAACTTTTTTTTTATATCATTAACATTAACATTTTAAGACATGTCCGTAAAAACATGTTTGTCGGATTCACGGGGTCTCAAAACGTGTACATTTGACAAAAACTGGAGGGGTCAGATTTTACACAAATCTAATACCTCCTCTGATGAGAATGTAATAAAGAAACTTAGTACACCGGAAGTGATCGCTAAATATGAATATGCTGCCGCATTTGCAAAATTCAAAATATGGGCAGCAGTGCAAACGGCTAAAGTTGGTTAGCTTAGTTTTTTTCTAAAAAATATGAACTTTGTAGTTGCATAGCTTTATGTGCATCAAATTTTACAAGTGTGAAACATTTTATTTTATGTCTGTGATGTTGCTGATGATGAATCTAAAGTCAGACTTAAAAAATTCAAAATGGCCCATACAATATGGTGGACCATAATTTAAAATATTGAATTTTCTTTTTATTTGTTTAAGTCCACATACATTCGCGTAACTCACTTACCTGCATGGTAAACATCGACATTCTCAAATTTCTTTTTTTTTTGTTGATTCAGAACCAATGTATTTGGATTATTATATCATCAAAAATATTAAAAATTAACAATCCTAACAAAATACATTTCTAAAAAATTGGTAATTATTAAAAGTGTTATTATTTATTTAATTACAATTTGTTATATTTAATGACTACAAAAATTAAGTAAAAAGGCTTCTTCTATGAAAAATTGAGGTAACATTCACAACTCAATTAAGAGAAATCATAAATTATTCATTATCAAAACCTATAGATTGAAACAGACTTTCTCCTTTTTTCTCCCTCTTTTTTCTTTATTGTTGATGTTTATGTCTCTAATGAGCCGGAAAGTGAGATAGTTTAAAAATCTGTTGTTTAATGAAGGAATCTGTTTCATGCTCTTTTTCATGAAATTAATTCTTGAGAAAATGGATTATTTTACATTCTTAAAGTAAAAGAATTTCTTTGTTTTTGTGCTACATGAAATTGTCCAAGAAAAAGACAAAATCCACTAACGACCCCCTGAACCAGAAAAAAACTATTTTTACAAAGGTGCCTGTCTGTCTTTCCGTCATTGTGTGTGTCTGTCTGCCCGTAGTCTGTATCTTGTAGGCACGATAACTTTCGAAAGATTGATCAGATTGGATTCTTCTGTGGGACAATTTTTTAAGGCTTTAAAATAAAGCACAATTTCGTAAATCAGCTATTTTGGATGAAAATTCAAAAAGTGAGCAGCTTTTCACAACATTTGAGACTATTTAAAAAAAATTTTAATTCTATGTACGGCTATTAATACTTCGAAACTCGAACAATTTATTTTTATGATTTTTTTCGACAAAATGAAAATTATCAGAGTTATAGCATTTTCAAAATTTAAAAAAAAAAAACAAAAATTAACATTTTAAGCCAAACAAAGCATGATACGAGAAAAAGCCAGGAAAAGAAAAACCTTTATTTATCAACGCCTAACAAGATTATCAAGACAAATTTTGTTTAAAAGTTGAAAATTTAAATTTTGATCATGCAAAAAATAATTAAAAATTAAAAATTCCGAAAAGTGCGAAAAAATGTGTAAACTAAAATTGCGCGCCAGGAAAAGATCTACAAATCTGTTATCACTCACTTTTCGATAGGATGCATAGTTTTTGTTTTTATTCGTAAAAACAACAATAAAAATGAAAATTTCAAGTTTCGGACAAACGACACAAGCTACGAAAAAAATAAACAGAAAAAAGTTGCTCTTGCAAATAATAGAGAAAACTTAATTTTGTCATGAATAATTTTCGATAGTATACGCAGTTTTTGTTTTAATCGTAAAAAATAACATTCAAAATTTAAAAATTTAATTTGTCTGAAAACGGTACAAGGTACGAATTAAAATCAACAGACTAAAGTTGTCTATCCCAAAAAGATCTATAAATTTGTTAATAATCATTTTTAGATAGGACAATTAGATTTTCTTTGAATCGTAAAAAAAAGATTAAAAAGCAAAAAATAAATTTTTGGAAAAACGACATACGAGAAGAACAAAATTAAAAGACAAAAGTTTTTTAATAAAAAAATATCTTCCAGTTTGTTATGAACAACAATAACATTTTGCTTATCAACATTTTTCACCTACAATACGTCTACATTGAATAGAAACAAATGAGATTGATGGAAAAATGACACAAGTTTCAATACTAATAATGCACATCGTGAATGATATTAACATAAATTTAGTGAAATAATATAAATTTTTTAGAATGGCTAAGAATAAAGTGTAATGCAAAGTGAGAAAAAAATATTGAAGTGATCATTAAAAGGGAGATTTCTACTCCATTTCGCAATATCTGAATAAACAGCCGCAAACGGAGGTACAGAAATAAATATAACATACATTTGATATAATAGAGTTGAACATATTGTAGAAAAGTTCGCATTTTTTACGAAATTAAGTGCGAAGCGTGAGATAAGTGATGAGAATGTGTTCGTTAAAGCCAAATAAGCTTTAACTAAAGAGAATTCACAATGATTTTTTCATCCGAAATATTGAATTTTGAAAGACTGATTAAAGATTCGTGATCGGCAACCTAAAAATGTCCCGGGTATGGTTTATCACTAAAATTTATCAATTTTTTCATCCATCATTTTTGATCGGAACTTTAACATTAAGAAATTCTGATCTTCAGCTACCCCAATAACTTTAGAATACTTATTTCTATACAAATTGATTCACATATGCATATTTATAAAAGAAATGTTTTTTAGCTTAAATACTTTCAAAGCATTATACCAATTACTCTGAATTTTCAGATAGTCACTATTAGATTTTTTAAATCGTATATTGATTACCCCAAAATGTTAGTGCAAAAATATATATAGCCAATTTTTTTTTGAATTGGTACTTTGATAATGAAGATAGTTAGTAAGTCTTATGCCTGCTAAATAAATTTTGTAACCAGAAGAATTCTTCTTTCTTACAACATAATTTGGAAACAATGACAGATACGAAAAAATGTTAAGATAAAATTTGCCCATCTAAAAAATGTTTATGAAAAATGTCTTGTTTTTTGCGACATTTGTCATAGTTTACGAGAAAAGTTCAAAAATTAAATTTTTTACGGAAACAAATTCTCGGGGCCTTAAAAAAGGCTTTAGCTAACATGAAGCTGAAAATCTTTTTTAATATTTTTTTCAAGCTTTGAAAACATTTAAAAAAATAGGTTTTCTAGAAAACCCCAACTGTTTTATTCTATTTATTATTTTTTAAAAGTTTCTTCTAATAGAAGAAAGGCATTCAATGTGGTCAGCAGAACTTTTTTCCCTACAAATGCAATTTTTTTATGTTCTTTTTTAAGCTATGAAAAATATCACAAAAGAATAAGAGAAATTTTTCGTATAACATGTTTAGACGTGCAAACTTTTATCTTAACATTTTTAGATATTTCTGATTGTTTCCAAGCAAAATGCGAAAATTCGATTGTAAAAAAAAAGAATTCTCCTCGTTACAATAGTTATTTAGGAGTCATCAAACTTAAAGGTAGGTTTAAAGAAAATAATTTAAGTTTTTTTTTTAAGCACAAAATACGTATTGCTTCATTTCCTATAAAAACAACGTATTTGGTCCCCGACAGATTCTGTGATTTCAAGTGTAGTTTTTTGTCCGATTTGAAATGGATTGGGTCTATATACTAATATTTAAAGTACTTGAATTCGTTTCTATTCCTTCTTACAGAATTCAGTTCGCAGAGCCAAGACGAAGACCAGAGCCCTCGTCTTCCTAGGAAACAATGGAACGAAAGGCGGAGAGCTTTACAACGCGATTCTTGTGAAATTCGGCATCTGCCTCCTTATATATTTTACAGAAACCAATCAAGTGGATTATTTTGTTCAGTGCAGGAACCAATGCTTGTAAAAATAAGGAATGATTACATTATTGGAAGAATTGTTGAAAATTATCTTCGTCCATTATTTATGGAATATTCTCCAGAACAGATGGTTAAGATTAAAAGGGATGACTATAGCGTGGTGAAGCCACTAACTGATAAAATAGCTCGAAAAGCTAACATGAACGGTCTTTTGACAGAGCATGTACCTGGTCGTCAATACACACGACACAATTAGGTCATGTTGATTCAAATCAAGTCAATTCTATATAAATCACTGCATAAATGTAACTTTAATATAAAATATGCAGTATATATTTGTCTGTTATAATTTATTGATTTTAGTAAACATACTATAAAAGGTACTGAATTTTGTTTTCAGCAACCTAATTTCGTACATTTCAGTTACTTTCGTATCCTAAAAGCCTCGGAATTTTCCGAGCATTTCTATCACCGCCCGGGAAGTTGCTATTTCATGGATGCTTAAAAGTAAGATAAATGTTTTGAAACTCCTAGCAGAAGTGCAAATGTTGTAATATTACAACATTGTTACAAATTTTGTAATATAAACAATATAATAATTATGATAATAATAAAATAAAATAAATATAATGTAATAAAACATAATAATTACGCAGGCCTCCATCGTGAAATTGGAATATAGCTGGCCCTTTATTATAGAACTGGATGGCTCTAATATGGTCTTAATTAGTGGATAATACAAAATATTTTTAAAAAGTTTAATACATGTGCATCATAATGTATAATTCTCATGATTTTAAAACAATTTTTCCCACAAGGATGATAAATATAACATTTATAATTGTTATGTCTTAAATTATCCTAATTTTTCGCTGTAAGGTCTGTAAGTAGTAACGTGCTTTATGGTCAGCCTTTTAAATACATCTATTTATAAGTCCTGGCTACGCCACTGATTAGTGACATTCTATTAGGAGGAAGACATAACAGAAATAAGTGCGTTCGTTACAAAATTTTGTCAGTTGCCAACTGCACACTTTTTTCGGTCACGACAACTTATGGGGGTCATTTCGTTGTATTCCATCACATGTGAATCAGGCTGGGTCGACTCGCATGGAAGGCTTTGACCACTTATATTGACAGTGGCACCATCTAAAAGGAAGTCGCGAACTAAAATGTAATTATGTGTTGGTGAACTTATGTGTTTACTTTATTTTAATGTGTGTTCGAATTAAAACTACAGAAAATAAACGAATTAATTCAAAATTATACAAATTTAAATCGAAAAATGTGCAAATACTGTTTCCTGTAACAT
>JAAAKG020157633.1:0-29949 GCA_010014905.2 Druon quercuslanigerum | reverse complement strand
CGAAGTATCATTCTCCATGTAAATACCAATGGAAAAAGTATTACACAGGGGGGGGGGCAGAAGTCCTTAAAAAATATATCACGTATTTTGTAATTGGACCCCCATATCATATATTTGATGTCTATCATCACTTTTAATCTTTTAAAAATACGAAAATCCTTGTAAATCTGATATAATTCTTTCGAATTCTTTAAAAATCGTTTGAAATATTTGGAGAATATAAAATATAATATTTAAAATTATGTGCAACCCATTGGAATTTTTTAAAATATCCTATAATCTTATAAATCCTATGAAATCATGTCAAATTTATTTATAAAATCTCATCAAATCTTTAAAATCCTACGAATTCCCTTAACTCTTGTCAAATTCTTTGAAAAATATGAAAATCTCATAAAATGTTTAGAACTTTTGTTATACAGGGTCGCTGTTTTAATCAAAGAAAAAAATTCCCGGTCATTTCTGGGTTCGCAAACATTTTTCAGTGTCAATTAAATTTCGAGGCCACCCTGTTATATTTATTGAAATACCTTAAGAATCCCTTGAAATCGAATAGAAATTCTTTGAAAATCCTTAGGAAGTTTAGGGAATTCTTTGCGATTACATAGATTTTTTTTAATCTCTTAAAATTCCTTCAAATCTTCGAAATAATATCAAATCCCTTAATTACGTCTTGGGAAAAACTCTCAACTGAATTCAAATTGATAAAATCTGTTAAATTTTCTTATAAAATATTTAAAAGATTTCCCTGGAGATCCTTTAAACTCTTTTATAACATTGCGTGGAACTGCTTCCCCAGTCCGCTTCTGCATACAAATGTATGGGTTTTAAATTCTTCTGCAGCTTTTACGACACACTAAGCAAAACAAAAAAGCGAGCATTGGAACGAACACTTAATGAAGCAGTTCTCGAAGCGATCGACGACGACACCTTCCGCAAAGTTCAACGGGCCAGTTATGGACAGCATGGACCAGAAGATGTAAGTTATAACAAACGTCGAAATGAAAATCATAGCAATTGATTGTACCCCATAATTTTTTGTTGTTAGATATCTCCGAGAATCGGATTACGAAACGCCTTAGGAGAAGTGGATCCAACAGGAAAAGTACTTGATCAGGAGGTAGGCATTCCTCGTCCAACGGAAGGTTCTCAAAATCCGATGCAAGCTAGCACAACGGAAGACTTGGCCGCCCTCGACAGACTGATAACATACTTACTAGGTCAACCATCAACAAGTAATAACCCGGGACCCTCTAATCTAGACAGCTGGCGTCGATCATTTCGCGCCAGTGTCAGAGGTTATCGACCCTTGAGACCAAACGATACGATCGGCGAATCTTCAAGTTCAGGAGCTGCCGGTTTTGGAATCGGGACAACACCTTTGTAAATTGATAAATTTTATTAAAATTACTAACTTTATCATAGAAATAAGTACAAGAAAACAGGGCACTCCTTGTTCTGGCGTACACAGTCCAGGAATGCAAATATGTTCTACCTATAATCAATTTAAGTTCAGTCCCAATTGCACACCAGCTCAAACTACGTTAATCGTCAATGAGCGAAGGTTCGGTTCCAAAGTATCTGTCACCGAAATTACCAATTCCTGGGAGGACGTAGAACCTCTCATTGATCTCGGGATCAACAGCTGAGGTGACGATCTTCACTTGTGGGAAGGCATAGGCAATTGAATGCACGCCCGATTCTGCCATGAGGAGAGATACGAGTAGGATATTGTCTTCTCCAACGTCATGATCGAGAAGAACTCTGATGGCCATCATCGCCGCAGCACCAGTCGCCACTGTCGCATCCATCAGAATCACCTTGTAGTCCTTTATGTCTTTCGGTAATCGCAGATAGTATAACTGAAGAAAAAACAAATGTTTTAGACATGCCTGAGATTAGAAAATAAAAACAAGTCGGTAGATAATCTATATATTATTACTAATTATTATAAAAGGAATCTGTATTATCATTAAAGAATAACAGAAATTCTTAACGTCTTTTCAGACTAGATGGAGCTATGAATTTACCATTTTTTTAATTAAATTTTTTATGAAAAAAACATCTTTTTCAGGCAAATTTTAATTCATAGCTCATTCTAGTCTGAAAAGATGTTAAAAATTTTTGTTATTATCTTATGATAATACAGATTCCTTGAGAAAGTTGACTTGTAACACCTAGAAAAATAATGCGTATATTTCTGAAGAAAAAATCGGAAGTTCTGTAGTTCGATTCCCAGCGGAGCGAAAGAGATTATACTTTTTCAAAACAAAATTAATTTTAAAATTTACTTATTATAAATATCACAGGGAGATTAGTTTTTCCTTTTGCTATTTGTTTTGCACAAATCGTTGGCAATTTTCTTTCATCTTTTTCTTTCAATCATAGTTTTTCTAAGCTAATCATTATTTTTTATTAGTGGCTGCTAGTTTCTTCTACTTCTTAAAAAATAAGCCGCTGATTTTCAGACAAAAAGGGGGAATAGGGTACTGACTATGAAACTTTTTCTTACTTCTGGTTCTCCTGTGAGTAGATTGGTTTGTATAAGAATTTTTCCAATTCGTATATCCTTGCACACATCCCTCACTGCTTGCTCCATCGTTTCTCCAGCCCGCAAAATAGAAACACCACATATTTTATCAGTTGCAGCTCGCTTGCCTAGATAAGGTACACCTTGTGGTGTTTCAACTGTAATTTCCTGTAAAAAAACAATAAATTTTACTCTTCCAGGCCTCGGATGTCCTAAGATTCTTCAAGTATTAAACTTATGTGTAGTACGAATTTTAAAGTGTACAATCCGAAATCAAAAAGTGTGCAATGGAATATTAACTTTATTTTTAAGCAAAAATTCCGGTTTTCTAACCTTATGTTAAATGTATTAAAAATTAACTTTACGTTTATGTTTATTTAAAATTTTATTCTTTAATCTATAAATGCTCAAAATTACTATTTACTTATCAGTCTTCACAAAATTTTCTCGATTCCACTCTTTTTCTCGTCTTTTCCATTAAATGTAAACTGAATTAATAGAACCCAATAAGAAAATCTAACTATTTTTCATAAAAAAATTCATTATTTTCGGTTGCAAATTCTACTATTCAATTTTTCTTCAAGTCTTCATTCATTTTTCTCGTTAAGTCTAACTTCATTTAGCTAAGTTTTCAGAAGAGATAAATAACCTATTATTTTGCGAAACATTTCCTACGGATTCAAAACTCCAGTATTTTTTTATTACAGTTTGTAGTGTAATTTAGGCTCCTATATCTTTCAAAACAAGACATTTTTAACGATTTTTATTTCTTTTAACACTTCTACGTATTTATATTTCATAAAAAATGAAGTTAGCCTAATTCTTAACGGTTACGAAAAGATAGCCTATTCTTCGTAGAACCCATCGAAATGTTGTAAAAAATTCATACTTCTTGGTTTAAAATTCAACTCTTTTGTTGGAAATTTGTTATTTTTGCTTGAAAATTCAGCAATTTCATTGAAAAAATCGTATTTTTTTATCAATTAATTTTTTTTCATCGATGTTTGAAAAAATGAAAAGAAGATTTTCATCTTTAATTTTTTCAAATATATTTTTAAAAGTTTCTTGGTTAAAAAATTTCGTTTTGATAAAAAATTCAACTATTTTGTTGAACTTGCATTATTTTTATTTGTAAATTTGTCGCTTTCTGTACAAATTTCATCTTTTTTAATTTTTTTGTTAGATATTTTTAGTCTAATTCAAATATTTTTATTTATAAGTCAAAATTTGTTTTTCATCTGTTGAAATATCCACTAATACATTTTCCTTTGAAAATTTATATTCTCGGATTAAAAATTCAATTATTTGTTCTATTTTTTGTTCAAAATTGATATCTTTTAGTTTACAAGTTCAACTATTCAGTTAAAGAAAATTTTAGAACGTAAAAATATAAGCTAAAAATTAATCAAATGAAATGTAAGCTAACATCCCATCATATCAACAGTTGAAAATGTATGTAATGTTTTGAACATTCTTTTTTTTCTGGTAGAAAATTGATCTTCTTGGTTGAAAATGCAACTATTTGGTTAAAAATGTATCTATTTTTTGAAAATTCGTTTTTCCTGGCATAAAATTAATTTCTTGATTGAAAAATTAACTATTCCTTTAAAAATGTATGTATTTTGTTAATAATCCATCTTTTCTGGTAAAAAATTATTCTTCTGTGTTGGAGATTCATCTTTTTGGTTGAAAATTTTAATATTTGGATGAAAATTAAACTGGTTTTTTTTAATTAACCTGTTTTTGTTGAAGATTCAATTATTTTGTCGGAAATTCGTCGTTTTTGGTTCAATTCAACTGTTTTTGACTTAAAATGAAAGTCTTTTTTTTGGTTAAAATATTATCAAATATAACTTTTTTGTTCAGAAGTCATCTTTTCTCGCTGAGAAGCGTTTTTTAAAAGGCTTAAACTGTTTATTGAAGCATCCTGATGAAAATTCTAAATTTGCAAAAAATTAATACAACGCATCACGGAAATACTTTTGAAAAATGTATTGAAAATAGTATTTGTGTAGACTGACACGTAAAATTCGATTAAGTACAAGATTTCCAAAAGCAAACATAAACTAGATAAAATTCTGAAAAATTTAAGAAAAAAAGAACATTTGTCCTTCAATAGGTTTGAATTACGGTTCTTCACAGAAATTTGATTTTTTCAACGAAGAGGCTCAAAAATCGAATTTTGACGTTTGCGTCTGCATTTTAGAACCTGCTAATTTTATGAAAAAATGTTCTAGATATTAATTAAAGTAGTAGTAATTTCCCAATGGGTCATAAGTTATGTTTAGATGACTAAATTATAAGTAAAATGGAAAAAATAAAAGTGGTTCAGTTTTCAGAGTTCACGAGTTAAAACCTGAAAAATAGGTGAAAAGTGGTAAACTTTGACGGGCAAAAACTTATGACCTAGTGGGACCTGGTCATTGTTTTTTTTAGAACCATTCGAAATTGCGTCTACTTTAATTAACATCTAGAATATTTTTGCGGAAAATCAACAGGTACCCATTACAGATACAAACTTCAGAATTTTATTTTTAGCATTTTTGTTAAAAAAAAAAAAACGTGTTTCCCTGAAGAGCTTTAACTCGGCCACTATTGGAGATAAAATTTTGTCTAGTTTAATTTTGCTGTTGGACATGTTGCTTTAAAGTACAACGAGAAAGGCCAGTCTAAATAAACAAGACTTTAAAATTTTTTACCAAAATATTTCCCAGGCGCTTCGTATTTATTTCTAACAAATTTAGAATTTTCATTAGGACTCTTCAATAAACCGATATAGCAAAAAACGCACTTTACCTACTTAATGCGATGAAAAAGTAACAGAATTTTAGATTATGCCTAGAAATGTCGTCATATTTTTTAAATCCCTTAATCTTTGAAATTCGTTCAAATATAGAGCCAATGAAACAATAGCATTTATTTTAAAATCCTATGAATACCTTACATTTAGTTAAATCTCGTGATCCCTTGAAATTTCTTATATACCTATATCATTGACACCTTGGATGCCTTTTTTAAAATCCTTTAAAACTTTCTGAAATTCTAAGAAATTCTTTAAAGTCCTTAAAAAATGTAAATCTCATTAAATTGCTCGGAATTATTTAAAATATCCTAAACTCTTTAAAATACATTGAAAAGTCTCAAAATTACTAAAATCCCTTTAGTCTGATGATTTCCGTAGCAATAAAAAATCAAGTAAAATCTCTTAAATCTTTTTAAAATCTATAATGTTTAAGAAAATTTCTTCAATAATGATGATATCGCATAATGATTTGAAACCAAATCGCTCCTTTCTTCGACCGACGATATTTATGAATGTTGAATCCCAGATTCTTTCTTATGTCATATGGTCCACATAAATTAAAATAAAATTGAGCCAAAAGCCATTTTTTAACTCAAAATTTATTTTATTGAAACTCCTCTCTTAATCCTTACCGTTTCGGTACAATGCGTACCTTTTCCAAAAGGTTTAAACCTGAGTTATCGGAATTTGAATAAATCAAAAATATCAGATTAATGTCGTAGAGTAAAAAACAAACTAAAAACCCATGTCACTGGAGATTTATCAGTCAACATTTTTTTCATAAGTCAAATTTTAAAAAACAATAAATACAGGTTTTAATAAAGTCTAAAAAAATAAATGGGACTTTTAGTCAATTTAAAATAATATTTCAATCTTTAGATCTTTAGACTTTTAATCATTTAAAAAAAATATTGAAAATGAATCTTTATCGTAGGTTAAAAAGAATTAACAGGAAATACCGAAACGTTAAGGATTCAGAGAGGAGTTTCCATAAAATAAACTTTAAGGTGAAAATAGTTTTTGACTAAATTTTAGTTCAATTTATGTGGACCGTAAGACATAAGAAAGAATCTAGGATTCAACAATGATGATATCCTTGAAATCCCATAAAATCCCACAAAATCTTATAAAGTCCCTTAAAACCCAGTAAAATCTTTAATATTTTTTTTTAATTCCATGAAATCTTTCAAAATACCCTAATTTTTCAAGTCCACAGTAAATTATTTGATAATGTATGGAATCTCTTAATTTTTTAAAAATCATACGAATCCCTCAAATGTTGTAAATTTCCTTGACATCTTCGACTGTTTTAAATCTTCTGAAATTTTACGAAATCCTTTGAAATTCCTTAGCAATTTTGTAATCTCTTTAAATTTTCAAAGCTCCTATGAAATTCTTTGAAGTATTAAGAAATTTCTTGGAAACTTTTAATATACACTACATTCGTTAAAATCCTTTAAAATTGGTAAAATCCCCAGAAATATGTTGAAATCTAGTTCAACATCTCAAAATCACTAATCTGACACCCTATCAAAACCCACAAAATTTATTAATACGCTTTGAAATCCCATCAAATATTTTATATTTTATGCCATTTCATTTATTCCCTAAAGCTCTCGAAAAAATCTTTGAGAATCCCTTGAAATCTTGTAAATATCATTGATATTCTGGACACCTTTTAAAATTCCTGGAAATGTTACAAATCTTGAAATTCCTTTGAATCTGACAAAATACTGTAAGATAATTAAAATACTTTGAAATACATTGAAACTTTTAAAAAATTAAGTTCCTTGGAGATACGATAAAATCGCGTAGATCTAGGAAAATCTCTTAAAATTTCTTGAAATTTGTAATATCTTAAAATTTCTTCAAAAGTTCGAAAAATTTGAAATGTTCCAAATCTTCAAATCTTTTGAATTTCGATTTTTGAAATGGCGGCAACGTTATTTTAGCGAATGAGTGAAGAAATTTGAATACATTTTTAAAGGCAAAGTGAAAAAATAGTTGCATTGGCAAAATGTAATTTTTTTAATAATAGTGGCATTGTTTGAAAGAATGTAAATTAGAATGATATTAGATTTTTTGTTTTGAATCTTCCTTGAAGGCCAGTGACCATCTATCACGTGAAAAACTACATGTTATTAAATTCGGCTGATTTATAATTCGAAAAATGAATATATTGCGATAATATTTTGGAAAATGGTATTAATATATAAGGCCACGTATTTCTGGCTCACTTATGTTTTAATATTGTTCAAATAATGCCATTTTAATAACTACATTTTCAACGGGGAGCTAAAGCCCTGTTGTCACTTACATTCCATGTTTATAATTAATAACATTAAACTATTTAAACAAAATAAAAAATCAAGTGGGCCAGACAGACGAGCCCTTATATATTGAAAACGCATTGTCCAAAATTCCAACACAATACATTCATTTTTAGGGATTTGTAGGCCCGAACAGAAACACATAGTGTTCGGCCAGTTTTTCTAATCAGAACATCTATCTTCTGAAAAGATGCAATCTTCCTAAATCCATCTCCTCGCTGACATAAATCACAGAAAATAATTTTTGATAAGTGATATAAAAAAATTACCTGGAAAGGCAGAAGTGACAACGCATACTCAATGACTAGTCGTATAAGTCTCTTGGAGTAAAAAATAAACTCATCGCGATGCGTAAACTTGTTTCTTATAAAAGTGTGAAGCCCTTTACTTTGTGGCGTATTCGGCAGCATGTAAAGGGAAGATGGCATTGGTTGTCCGAGGCAGGAGTTAGCCAGCTTCTCCCTAAGTTTGAATCCCCTCTAGAAACCCAATTTGAAATTACTATAAGTACGTGAGAGAAGTATCAGTATCTGCAAGTGATCGTTTGATTTCATATTTGGACATTTTTTAATCACGGGAGTTACGCCGTTTTAAATTTTGAAATACAATTTTTTCTAAATCAATGATTTTATCTGAAATTGTGCAACATATTTTAATAAAAGTTTAAAATATTGCAAGTAAAATATACGCCTTAATATCATATTTCAATTTTTATTTAATTTTGAAACAAAAAAGGTAAAAAAAATTTGAATTCAATTTTTGGTCAATATTGCACTGTTTTGATGCTTTTTTAGAAATAGCCGTAAATCTTTCAGACATGAAGACTAACAGTGAATATTTAAATCCAACTTAGGCTAAATTTGTTAATCAGTAACAAAAATTTGAAACATTTTTTTGTCTAATATTTCAATGATTTCATTTATTTTAGACTTTCAAATTCATGAAATCCGGTCATAAATCAATGCAATAACTAATTAAAAATAATTTAAAGTGAATTAGATAAAGAAAAAAGTTGCTTATACTGTTATAAACAAATGAATGAAAAAATACATTTTTCAGGAGATTTTCCATGTATTACGTAACGCTTTTAGGAGGGAGGGAAGGTTTGAAAATTTTTACGCAACTTTTTTAAAAATGTAATCATTTTTAATTAAAGTAAACTAATATAAGAAGGTAGGGAAGAGTAAGACTTTTTCTTTGAACCAAAAGAAAAATTACTTTTAGCCAAGAATAATTGAGTTTCATTTGTGGATCTATTAATTCAATTCAAATTCATGCGAAAAAACAAAAAAAGGAGACATTTTTTTAAAACAGGAAAAAAATCAGAATTATTTTAAAAAGCAAAATAGAAATTGTTCTCAAAGGACATACATGTCTAAAGAATTTTACTTAAGGTATTCACATACATGTATCAAATAGTTTTAACTGCTCATCATTTATTGTTCGATTATCAGTTATATAAAATTCTATTTATATTTCGTATTTTAAAATAGGAGTAAAAAATCACTGAAAATAATGTCAAGTAATATAAGGAAGCTTCCTGCACATTGATCGGAATTCATTTAACCTTATAATGAATTTAAAGTTACATGACATAGTGAATTTTTCGTTCTTGAGAAAAACATTTTTGACCAGAAAATTTTTATTTCACTGTATAAGATAGAATTTCCACCTAAAACAGTTTGTTTTCGATAAATACTAATATTTGCAATGAATAATTGTTTTAAATTCCAAAAAACAATCTTAAAAATCAATTTTTGTTGATGGAATTACGATTTTTGATCTGCTATTCTAAACCAGAATGGTTATAGTCTTTAGCTAAGAAAAAATTTCTTCCTTGCTTCGCTGGGAATCGAACCAGCAAAAAAAAATGAATCTCGTTCCCCTCAGTTGCTTAGAGGGTTAGAATACCATTCCGACAATCTGTAGACCTGGGTGAATCCCAGCGGAGCTAGCTAGATATGCATTTTTTGCACAGCTTAAGACTAGAACCATTTGGTTTAGACTAGTCAATCAAAAACCGTAATTCCATCGACAACGTAACATCAAAACTTAATCGTAAAGACTTTCACGCAAAAATTAAAATTCAACTTTAAAATTCTACCAATTCTTTTTAGTTTTGATTTTCACAACCAAATGGCGATATGTTCGACCACAATTCCCTATCGGAAATAAACTATTGGGAATGTTTCTACAGCGATGCGCCACCTAGTGACAAAAATCCGAACTAGAAAGAATAGATACAATTTTACAGATGCATTTTAATTTGCGCATAACAGAGTTTTAACGATTTTTTTCTGGAGTTTAAAGTATTTATTGGATAATAAAAGTAAGTCTTTATCGGAATCAAAGGGTTTTAGATGGAATTTACATATTGTGCAGTAAAAATATTTACTATTTAAAAATATGATCTAAAAATTCGATTAAAATTCGTATTTAATTTCGAATCGTCGATTATTCGTATTCTTTGCATAATCTGGATAAAATTTGTCGCTAGATACATTAATCAAAGTTTATTTAAGCTTACAATACATTGAAACTTACACGAAATAGTGGAATATTTGTTGTTTTTTTAACCTATTTGAAAAAAATGTGTTTTTCACTTTATAAGATTGAAATTCTATCTAAAACCACTTCTTTTTTATGAAGATTTGTTTTTATTATTCAATCATTGCTTTATACTTCACAAAAAAATCGTAAAAAGACTTGCATACAAAAATTAAAATACATCTTTAAAATTGTACCTGTTCTTTCTAGTTCCAGTTTTCAGCGCCAGATGGCGAAATGGTAGACCACCATTTCGAATAATTCCACCAAGTTTCACTGAAATCGAACGACCACTTGCAAATCATGATATTTCTGGCTTATAATGAACCAATAATGAAAAATAAGGAGTAATGATAATCTGAAAGGAAATAAAATCTTACCAGCTGAAGTTGAGTATGAACATGTTGCACGATCAGTTCTATTGCCACCTCGTTCTCGCCCCCACGTGGTACGATAATGTCAGCGTGGACCATGAGAGGAGCGATATAATAGTAAAAGGAAGGCTTGACCATCGTACTGTACTGCTTCAAAACTCCCTCCAGGTCCCTTCCTCTCTGCGTTATGTCCCTCCGAAGTCTCCGAGCAAGTCTTACGTCCGCATCCGTGTCAACGAAGACCTTCATGTCACACATCTTCACATTGTGAAGAAACACAGTTGTAAGAGGTTGTTACTTCCTCAGAGAAATTATGCTATCTACTTTCCTTAATTCATCACACTGGAAACGGAAATCGATGTGGATGTACGTAAAGCAGAACAAAAAATAATAAGGGAAACAAAGAGGACGCTAAGAAACTAGCAGTTGAATCAATCAAATCCTGATCTGTAGCAATCCGAGTCTGATTCGCTCAGTAAATTTCGATCTTTTCATGAAATACTTTTCCTAATTTTAATCACCGAATTCACTACAAAAATGTACAGTAATACAACCACCATTAGTGTTAATTAACATAAGCAGGGTAGCCGCAAACGTCCCTGACTTGTAACATTTTTAGATAGAACCTTTCATAAATGGAAAAAAAAATGTTCTTCTATACTTGAAAGAATTCGATTCATAAGAGTTGAAAACAATTTATAGTAAATTCAAAAGAATTCAAATAAATTGGAAATAAATTTTTGAGTTTGATAGATTTCAGTAAAAATTTTGTGAGTTTAAGGAAATGTAAGGGAATTCAAAGGAATGTGATGAAATGCCTAAAAATCCAAGATGTATTTATAAGACACTAAGATGAATTAATAAAACTAAAAAAATTCATTGAAGTTGGTGGAATTGATTAAATTCAATAAATTTAAGAGAATTTAAGAGAATTTAAAAATCCATTAAAATATGATCAAATCTTGTGAAATTCTATCAAAATTGACGATATTCTGTGAAATCCTGGAATATTATTTAAATACCTTGAGAGCTGGTGAAACCTATTACAATCTTTGAAATCCTTAGTAATACCTTTAAATTTTGTACTCTTAAAAATTCCTCGAAATCCTTCAAAATACACTAAAATATTTCTAATCCTTTGAAATCCTTTCTAGTTATTGAAATAAATCAAAAATTCTTAAAATCTGTTGAAAAACCCTAAACTATTTGAACTTCTTTACAATATTTTTAAATCCCTTACAATTTTTTAAAGATTTTCAAAATCGCTTGGAATATTTAAAAATAACGTAAAACATTTAAAATCCTTTAAATTCCCTTGAAACTTTTCGAAGTTCTTGAAAAATCCTTGGTAATTTTAAGAATACTCTAAAATCTTTATATTTGTTTAAAATACCGCCACATTAGTGGAATCATTTGAGAATTCCTTGGACTCTTTTAAAATATATAAAAAAATTTTAATCTTCGATAATGCCTTGAAATATTTTTAAGTATTTGAAATCTTACTAAATCCCCAAATTCTTGTGAATAAACTCTTTGAAATCCATTAATATTATAAATCTTGTGAAATTACTTGAAATCTGATATTTTTTGAAATCCTGGAAAATATATTAAAATACTTTGAAAACTTTTAAAATTCTTTAAAATCGATGAAATTCTCGGAATTCTCATAAAATCCATTGGAATGATTTTAAATATCATCAAGCTTTATACTTCCTATTAAATCGTTTCATATCTCTTAAAATTCTAGAAAGTTCTTTAAACCCCTATAAACATTACTTTTAATTCCTTAAAATTATTTAAATCCCTGGAAATTCCTAAAAAAATTTGTAATCTCATGAGACTGTATTAGAATCTTTTATAATTGAAATTCCTGGAAGTTTGCAAAATATCCGAAAAGTCCTTAAAATCCTTTGGAATACCTTCACATTATTGAAAAATATAAAAAATATATTGAAAACTTTTTAAATGCCCTAAAATATTTCTAATACGTTAAAATCTTTCGAAATTCTTTTAGCTTTCAAAAGCTCTTGAAGATCCCTTTACATTTTTTGTAATATCCTAAAATCTTATAGATTCTTTAAAAACCTTTTCAAATTATTGGAAAAAAATTAACAATCCTTGGAATCTTTTAAAGTTCCTTAATATATTTTAAATCCTCTGAAATATCTGTCCCTGTGTAACTTATTAAAGCTCACCAAAATTGCTTTGAATGGCATCAAAAATCGTCAAAGCTTTCGAATCCTTTTAAATCCCTTAAAATGATTTAAATCTATTTAACATTTCCTGGTATCTTCTAAAATACCCTAAAAGATTACTTTTAATTTCAAGAAAATATTCAGAGATAGATATATAATTGAGTTCAATAGTGCTTAACCCTTGGGTTAATTTATCAAAAGAAACGTGACTAAAGTGATCTCATCATCTTAAGAAAGAAGTGACAATATTGATTTTATCTTAGAAATGTGACTAGAAAGTGATTTGAAAAAAGACTGTAAGCGACTGTGTGACACTTCTATCTTGATTATTCTCGAAATTCAAAGAAATTCCCTGACATTCTAAAATTTCTATGTTGTTCAAAATCCCTGACTGTCCCTGACCAACCAATTTCCACGACTTTTTTACCTTATTTTCCCTGACCTGCGGCCACCGAGCATAAGAATATGATTTGAAACAAGATGTGAATAGTTAGGATTTTTCAGCATGCACATTAAAAAACACTAATCATGCAGCAAACACAAGATAATTCAGGATATTTACTTTTGATACGTCAGCGTTGTAAAAGGTCAGGATCCCCTCGAATATAATGACGTTAGCACCGTACATCGTTTTCTTCACATGAAAAGAAAATTAATTAAACTCCATGGGTTGGAAATTTTTGCAAATAATGCTCATACGATTACTGATGAGTAATTTGAGAGTATAGCTTTAAATACAAGCTTCAAATATACATAAATATAAGTTAAGCATTTTTCTCGTAACCCAAAATCTTTTGAAACCAGAGGAAGAGGGGTGATTTTTAAATAAAAATAGGGAAATAATAAGGAAATAAATTTTGTTTAATAACGTTGACGTCAAACAGTTGAAATTTCAAGCAAAAGAAACAAATTTTCAACGAAAAGTTGAATTTTTAACCACAAAAAATATTAATTTTATATGATAAAGGACGAAAGTTCTGTCCAAAAAGGCGAATTTTCATAAAAACACTTGAATTTTCAACAAAATAATTAAACTTTCCTCAAACAAGTTGAATTTTTGAATAAAATACTGAAATTTGAACCCTACAAAGATGAACTTCCTACCAAAACACTAATTTTTAATTAAAGAAAATAAATTTTGCAACGAAGAGGTAAATCTTTATCTAAAATTATGAATCATCGACCTTTTAACCAAGAAGTTAAATTTTCTACCAAAAAGATTAATTTTTAACAACAAAATTAATCATTGATACTTCAACCAAAAAATATAACATTTCTACCAAAAATATGAATTTTCAACCAACCAAATGAATTTTTTAAAAGAAGTTTAACTTTTACTCAAATAGTTTATTTATTAATTAGAAAAGATCAAACTTCAGAAAAAAACGGTTGTTATGTGAACCAAAAAAATATTTCAATTTTAAATAAAAAACAGTTGAATTTTTCTCAATTACACGAATTTTTAACAAAACAGTTGAATATTTAACCAAATGATAATATATTAACAAAATCTGTATTTTTGTTTAAGAAAATTGTTATATTTTCACACCAATAATAAAATTTGTCATAAAAAATATGACTTCTCAACCAAAAATATAATAGTAGAAATTTCAACCAAAGAATACACTTTTAACCAAACATGTTGGATTTTCGTACTGGATTCTATTAATTCATACTACTTAAACTACGTAACAACTCAAAGGGGGGGGGGGGGGTCAGACTCTCTGTGTAAATCGTTACAGTTCCATTGTTGGAGAAGGAGGGAGATGAGAAAAACAGGAAATTTTATTAATAGCAGGGGAAAACGAGAAATTCTTTTTTAAAAAAAGGGAAAGAGAGGAATTCGAGAGGAAGTTTAAAGTCTGTGAAATAAAAGAAATTGCGTTGAAAATGATATTAAGTGGCGACCCTGAAGTTTCAAAACTTACCGTCCGATTTTCTCTGGAGTGCGTTACAAAGTTATAAATCGGCACTTCGACTTTTCGTCCCTCTTTGAGACGCTGAAGTGTCATTTTTAGTAGTTCGAAATCGAACGCGTCGGGGTGGTCAAAATTGTACTCGTTCTTAGCAGCCATTTCGTGCTGTTTTTCGTTTAAAACCTATTGATAAAATGAGAAAACTGTTTTATTTAGAATAATCGCCTTTGAAGATAATTAAAATAAATTAATCAGTCCATATTATAGATACACTAATTCAATAGAAGGGGTTCACAGTGGTTCAACAGTTTCATTAAGAATTTTTTGCGAAAGGGGATTTTTTTTTTAAATGGGATTTTTTTAAGGAAAAATTTTGTTTCTGATCAAAATATAAGATATTATGCATGTTGTATTAACGTTAATACCAAATATTTGCATTTCATAGTATCTGTTATCTAAAATAATAAAAAAGCAAGGACCATTTTTATGAAAACTTATGAAAATTGATATCTCTTCAGAATAAATATATAATACTTTGAAATTTAATAATTTTTTTATTAACGATAGTTAAATAACCGATTTTATTTCGGTGAAAAATGTTAACATAACCTTAAATTCTTCCAAGTTTGTAAATCTTTGAGATCTATACCAATTTTTCGTGAAAAACACAAGCATAACCTAAAATTGTTCAAAAATGTTTATCATCTTTGAAATCCAATGATATCTCAAGAATCATAATATAAAAAATTGTATCATTTTTTTAAAATTAAAAATACAAATTTTCGTAGGAAAGCAGTAACATAACAAAAAATGATTTTAAATAACGAATTTTCAGCGAAAAATGTTAAAATAACCTTATATTTATCAAAAATTGTAAATCTTCTTTCAAATTTATATCAATATTTCCTTGCAATCCGCTAACTTAACCTACAATTGCACAACATTGTTTAATTTTCTTTGGAATCATGAAACGTCAACATAACCTGAAATAGTTTTAAAAAAGTGTGAATCTCCTTTGAAATCTAACTTTTTAAAAATTAAAAATACCAATTTCCATCGAAAAACACTAAGATAATTTAAAATTGTTAATAGATTCTAAATCTTGTTAAAATTATGATTTTTGTGTTTGAAAAATTCTTCCAACTAATCCCAAAACCGTACATTGTTGACAAATTTGTTAATCTATAAAATCTAATAATTTAGGATTAAAAATACCCATTTCAGATGATAAACGCTAATATATCGTAAAATTTTTGAAAACTGGTTATCTAAGTAATGATCTTCCTCAAAAAATATTATTTTCCGGTGAAAAAAATACAAACACAACCAGTTTTTTTTAATAGAAATTTTGAGTCTTCCTGGAAATTTTACGAGTTTGTGTTAGAACTGTTTAAAAAATACTAATTTCTAAAGAGAGAAACCCAAGTATAAATAATTTTTTATAAACTGAGGGCATCATTATTTATTTAAATACAGTTACTTACATAACTGTGTTTTTCCTTAGGCTTTAGGCTAAAGTCGTAATTTTTATTCAATTTTAATTTACAAAAGCTCATTCTATTCCCTGAAAGGTTCTTTACAATTCTATTTGTCACGCTTTTATTACGAACTATACGGAAATATGTTTTAATTTAAAAATGACTAACTAAGAATAATTGTACGTAACATTTCTAAACAAAATAATTTCCATTAAAAAGTTAAATTTCGCGTTTTGTCTAAAGCAGAAGAAAAACACAAATATACAAATAACTACATTTTCATAAACAATTATGAATTCAACTTTTTTTATTATTATTATTTAAGCTTGGGTTTCTCTTATAAAAATTGTTGCAATAATCAATAGGCAGTAGGCACATGTGTTGATTTTATGAATCAGGTTAAAGCCTATGTAATTTTGAACTTGCCTGTATACCTAAACAATCCTTAACGGGGATTATTTATAGATTTAATTTTTAAAATGTCACGTTCAAGATACCAAAGAATTTCAAGCAATAAAAAGCCCATAAGTTTTTCAAAAACGACGATGGTAAGCTTTGCAAAACATATCGTTTCACCACTTTTGTCCAGTAATTCGAACAAAATTAAGAGGCAGTTTTGGATATTTGTCAATTATTTCAATAAATTAAAAATAATTTTGCTAAAACCTAAGCTCAGTATAAAAAAATATCAAAAGATAATCAGGCCACGAAGACATAATGTTAAAATTATGTGTTAATCACATTTTATATAGAAAAGAAACGCAAAGAAACTTTCCTTAGGTTCCTTTTCGTTTCTTTCGAAATAAAACTATGAAAAGACAAATAATTTTGACAATGTGCCTGCTTAGCTGTGATACTTTTTAGCAATTTTTTTTATACCTATCATAGTTTTCAGGTAAATTATATTGAATTTACAGAAATAATTCGATTGCAGATTAAAAAAAAAAGGAGAAAAAATTGAAGACATTCTCAAATGCAGCTGTTATAGGGGACTTTGAGAAAAATATTTGTAAAAGGGGGATAATAGGAGAATAAGGGTCTGACTGTGATCCCGGCCAATAGCAATAACCTTACTTTGTAAAACGAGTCCATACTGAGGAGGGTTACCCATGGTACATCCAGAGATTCAATAATTTTTGTTGCCACTGTAGTTTTGCCAGAAGCACTTCCACCACAAATTCCTAGAGCATAAATTGTTACATTTTATTACGCAAACAGCTTCCAATGGCGCAAGCCAGTCATAATGTTATCTTAAGAACTACTGCTCTATTCGTTTCTATACAAGGAAAAACCTATTAAAACGACGTAACGTAATTATAAATTTTTCCGATAACAGGATAAGATAAACCATAAGAAAGTTAATTGAAAAGGGAGGATTTATACTCGGTTCTATTAAACTGCTTTTAAGATAAGACTCATTTTGAATTTATAAATTTTTTTAAATATTTTAAATGTTCAAGTGACCTATAACGAATGGTTCCACTTGTTGCCCAGCAGAATTATACCAAGGTGGTCGGCCAGCAGTATAAATAGTTCTGGTTTTACTTCTCAATATCGATTCCGAAGCAGTTTTCTTATTAGACTGCGACATACTTGTGGTTCGTTGTCTCCGAGATCTTGGCGACTTCTGGGATCCTGTGAATTGAAGACGAAAACGTGATTCACGAATAATAAGCTCAGTTAATACCATTATAAATATTTACTTGAATCGTCAGTCTTAAGATTAAAAGCATACATTCCCAAAATAAACCATATATGGGACATTCCATTTCACATGAACGCGCTGACAAAAAAAAAAGGTTTTCCGATTTTTTTCTAACTTTGGTAATTTAATAAGCAGAAAATTACAAATAAAAATAATAAGCGGCCATTCAAAAACTACGTGACGCTATTTTTAACACTTTTTCACCCCTCCCCTTCTTCGTCACAGACCATCACACAAAGCTTCAACTCCCCAGAGTGACGTCACAAATTTGTGACCAAATGGGTCAAAAATTGAGTTAAGATTTTTTTTTTGATTTGATAAGCGCCTATAATTTATAGATATCACGCTAAATTTAATATGAAACGCTTAAGATTTAAAGTCAAAATATATTACGTTTTTAACAAAATTTTTAAGTTAAAGAGTCAAACGCTTTTAGAAAACAGTTCAAGTTTAAACTCAAAAAAAAATAAATGCAAGAAAGATAATTTTTAGAAGATATTTACATTTTCAATCCGAGAGTTGCATTTTTAATCATAGAGTAGAATCTTCAGACCAGAAAGAAACATTTTTTATCAGACAGTTGAATGTTCAACAAAGAACTTTTATGCCAAAAAATATTGTTTGAAAGTAATTTTTTGAGCATTTATTATTCTTTGTAACAATATTCTCAAAAAATAATGGTATAAAGTTGCGGATTTATCTGCAATTTTAAGCTTTTCTTTGACTTTTTAATCAAAAACAAATCATAAATATTATTATAATTATTAATTTAAATCAAAATTTATATTTAATATAAACTATATATAAAATTTAAAGTATATGTAACATAATATACCGCAGTTTGAAGAAAATCAAAAGATTTTTTTCTTTCTGTGCAGTGCCCTCATGTGAATTGGAATGGCCCGTATGTACCTACATATCATCATAAAGTCAATGTTTACTTCTCATTAAATTAAATCACGACTAAAATTAATGAACAAACGAACTGAGAGATACGAGGCCAGTTTTTCGACTCTATTTTAATTAATTCAGGATAGCATAAAAGCTTTACAGAAATCAATGTAATCTGAAGTGGAATAGAATGGGATTAACGTAATTTGAAAGATAATTAGCTCATTATAATATCAGTATATCTTTTTATAAATTTGCCGTGAATTAAAGTTTGTGCAAATATACATTTTTTCGGGATTCAGGAAATATCAAAAGGAGTATTTTTTAGTTGCAAAAAATTTTTTAGAATAAAATAGTTTCAAACTCTAAAACTGAAAAATTACAAATTTAAAGCATACAAAACTTATACAATTAAAAACCTAAAGTACCTTTAATCTTATCATTTACAATTGAAACTTTCAAATATTTAAAATTTTATATGGAAGGATTGAAATGGAAAGACAATGTTCCTAATGGTCCTTAAATTATGTTGTCAGTGACATTTAGTGTGATCGAAAATAAAAATTGGTAATTAGATATTATTCGCTAATTTTTTGATCAAAATATATATTGAAATTATTACTGTAGACTTTCATTAGAATCGCATCGCATCATTGGCAACATATTTAGAGAAAAATCTTTATTTTTTCTTTCAAATACCACATTGGAAATTTTTTATATAATATGTACTTACAAAATAAACAATTAATATCGAAATAAAAATTTAAGTACATGACATATTTGGTAACACAATTTAAAGAGGATTTTTAATAAAAAAAGATTATATTTCAACCAAAACCAGTGACATTTTCAACCGAATTGTTACATTTTCAAGCCAAAAAGACGAATTTTTTCAAGAGAGTTGAATTTTAAACAAAAAGATGAATTCTGACCAAAAAATACAATAGTTGATATTTCAAACAAAAAAGAAAAGAACTTTAAACAAATAAGTCAAATTTTTTAATAAAGAGATGAATTTCACACTAAAAATATGAATTTTTCAATCAACAAGTCAAATTTTCAATAAAAAATTTTTCTCTCAAAAAAAATCATTCAAACTATTGAAATTTTGAGCCAAAAGACGATTTTTCTATAAAACAGTTGAATTTTTAATTCTAAAATTTAAAACCAAGAAGATTAACCCTCTATCAAAAGACGAACTTTCAAACAAAAAATATCAATTTATTACAAAAAAAATATTAGTTAAATTTTAAGTTTAAACCGTTAATTTAAAAAAAAAAACAGCAAAGTCGCAACCAAAGAGATGAACCTTTATTTTGAAAATAATTCTTTTTGAAGTTCAACTTTTAATTAAGTAGTTGAATTTTCAATTAAAAAAGACTAATTAAACCTTTAACCAAGTAGTTCAATTTTCAAGAGAAAAATATCAGTTTTCAACTAAAAAGTATTTTAATTCTAAGTCGAAAACTGTTAAATTCAACCAAAAAATACGATTTTTCCACACAATAGTTCACACCATAACCAAAGAAGATTAATTTTCAACTAAACAGCTACATTTTTATCCCAAAACAGAAATTAGATTTTGACGAGGAGATGAATGATCAAACAAATCAGACGAATTTAAAAAAAGGAGTTAAATTTTTAACTAAGAAAGATTTCAGTAGCATTTTTAACACCGAAATAGTTTAATTTCAACCCAAAAAGGATGACTTTTTAAACAAATGGTTAACTTTTCAAACAAATGATAACATTTTTAAGTAAGAATATAATCGCCAGGAAGAAGAAAGTGCAACAAAAAATATTTTTAAAAAAGGCTAGGCAATTCAATTACTGAAAAGAATGTTATATGGTGGTAGACGCAAAAGTTTATTTAAAAAATTGCCTTATTCATATATATTTTATAAAGGAAATGCAACACTCTTAAAAAAAATGATAAGATTTATAATTTATTGTCCTTAACAATGCATCTCATAGAAATTACCAGCAAAATTCTTTCAAAATACGTCACTTTTCCTGGCCAATAAAATTTCCAGTCTTTTACCTGACCTGGGAGGGGGGGGGGGGGCTGAAAAGTGAATGCCTAGTGTTGCATTTTTCTTTAAACTGGCATTGTTTTTAATTCGAGCCTTCTTCATGAATGAGATATTTATACTTTATACACTTTATGAACGTGCTTAAATTTCGGACGTAGAAAATCAATATCGAAAGATGAAACTGGGGAAATTGTATGAAGTTTTGAACTATTGTCTCTTTTGTATATGTAAGGAAATAATATATTGGTTTTTCTAATGCAAGATTATGCACAACAAAAAATTATTATAATTCAAAATATGTAGAAAAATATGTCTGAAGACGAAATTTTAGGGTAAAGAGCTATATCGCACAAAAATAGACAATAAGAATGTTTAAAAACATACAACAAGAGTCCAATTTAAAATTTCAACATACCGTAAATGAAAGGAAAGAAATTCTGTATTAAGTTACTTTAAAATGAAGCAGAAAGCTACAAAAATATAAAACATGCTACTCTTACCTGTTTAATAATTCAAAGATGTATTTTTTCACAAAGCATTCGCACTTAGATGAGCAGTAACAAATTATGAAGGATAAATAAAAGCTGTATGCAAAAGTGAGACTAATTTTTCCCTGCAATTTTCATCTCGACTCGAGACAGCAATTATCCCCTCAGAAACACAGCATCATGAAGCATAACTTTCTCTCTCTCTCGCTCTCTCTCACTCGTAATAGCAGGTAAGTCGAATAAAATGTTGATAAAAACGATGGCTATAAAATTACCAGCGGACGGAGGTCTCGGAGACTGAGGTGTGGGTGTTCCCATGTCCACTCTTCGTTGACAATCATTGTCCTCACATGCCTCGTCTATGAAAAGAATTTCACGGTCCTCCAAGCAAGCTTCCTCTTCGTCACTAGATTATTACACGATTTTGTCAATTGTTGAGTGGTCAGTGCTGCGCCGCGGACATAAATTTTGAGGTTAGGATTCAGGAAACTTCAAAGCAAACTTACCTGTCGGAACTCGCGGAACTCGGGGGGTCAAAGTGTTGCATTTTTGCTGCCATTTTTTGTGCGCCACTCGATGTCGTGCAAATGTCACAGACTCAGAAACTAGCAAATTCCTTTTCCTCGATACAGCTGTCTGTCACGCGCGACAGACTGGAAATGTCACGAGCGTTCACGAGCCAGCTCTGGATTTCGGAGTAAAAAGCAGATCGGAGCACGCAGTGTCCAGTGTCCACCATTGGGGTTTGCCCCTCAAGTAACCTGTGTAGTACTGGTGCAATTGGAAAATGGTGCTTTTTTCGCTGTGAACGCCGGACAGGAAAGAACAGTCACTCAATGATCGCATGTGCGCCGAGCTGCCAAAAGAACACGGATTTGACACTTACACTCTGCAAAGTGTTGACGTTAAAGAAACGACGCGTGTGATTATTACGTCAAGATCAGAAAATTACCATACAAGTGGTAATGCATCAACTAAACCGCGGTAATATTTGGTAAGACAAACACACGTTTTATCTAGTTTTTATTGCTACAAACAAACTTACGGCTCTTAAGCTACTATGTCATAAAAAAAACAAAGATATGATACATAAGATGTCGTAAAGATTAAAGAGCGGTAAATATTTGATAAGAGTTCACTTATCAATTTTAAAGAGGTGAAAAAAGAGTACTTTGATACTGCTTAAATATGCTAGTATAAATTATAGATACTAGATGTGCGGAAGTAATGATAATTATTTAATTTCCTTATTTCCTTCTATTGTATGAACGCGGTGACAGGAACGCATATAGACGTATGTTTCATCCTTCTGTCATTATTCAATTACCTGCATTCAAAGCTCATGTTCATATATGATGTTTAGAATTTAAGTTTTTGAATATATTATGCACTTGATTCCCGGGAAATTATTTTTATTCATTGTAATATGCTTATGCAATGAACTCGTTATTTACGTACAACATTTGCTTGAGAAATTGTTGTTATACATACAAATGTAAAATTGTAAACGGACTTTCAATAGTAGACGTGAGAATATGAATATAATATTATCAGGGGGATGGCAACATTCTACTTTTAAAATTCCCTAATTCCCTAAACCAACATTTCAATGTTTTAACATTTTTAACACGGTATCTTTTGAAAATAGATTAAACCAATTTTAAATTCATACATTTTTAAATGTATTATTCTCAGATCTGACACAGTCAAATTTACTTGGAAAAAATTACTTATTTATAACTCAAAAAGTGACTAAAAGTCGTTAAGATTCAATTATAACGTGATTGACGTTCTTTTAATACAAGAATTCAAAATAATTTGTTTGGCAAGACATCAAAATGATTCAAGTGCAAATCAAAAACACTTACATGAATTGAAAAAAAAATCGTAAAAATTCCATCGATTTCAGTAAAATTGGATTGGCCTTAGAGAAATTTAAAGGAAATGAGGAGAGTCGAAGAAACTCATACAAATTCAAGACTAACGGAATTCATGTGAATTGGTAACAGTTGCAAAATATGGAAAAAATGCAGTGAAATCAGTAAGTTTAAAAGGATTTGATGAAATACCTAAGAATTCAAGGTTAGTTTAAAAGAATTCGAGATAATTAAAAAATAATAAGAATAATGTTAATCCATTTAATTGAGTAGAATGGAGTGAATTTAGAATAATTCAAACATTTAAAAGGATTCAGGATAAATTAACAAGAATTCAGAGAGAGTTCCAAATCAGTTTAAATGAATTGCAAGCAATCATTGACAATCTCTTCAAATCTTTGAAACCCTATGAAATTCCATGCTTCTTGTGATAAAAGTTTTTGAAACCCACTCAGATATTATAAGGTCCCGTGAAATTCTATGAAGGAATTCAAAAGAACTCAAATGAATTCGAAAAAATCATAAGAATTACATAAATTATATTAACATTAGAAGCAACTTAGAGGAATGTAAGTGAAATGAGAATTCAATGTAATTAGATAAATTCAGCAAGATAAAGAGCAAAACCTAAAATAAAATTTAATCCATTAAATTGAGTAGAACTGAACGAATTTAGACAAATTCAGGATAAATTAATAAGAATTCAGGGTGAATTCCAAACAATATTGGAAAACTTCTTTAAAGTTTTGAAACCCTACGAAAGCCCTTCCTTCTTGTGAATAAAATATTTGCAATTCATTAAATGAAATCAAATGTATTGAAAAAAATCTTAAAATCAATAAGATCCAACCAAAACTAGCTTCCAAGTCGCTGGATTACAGGATTTGATGGAATGCATAATAATTCAGGTTCAGCATAAAATAATAATAATTTAGGGTAAATTCCAAATCAATTCAAACGAGTTGCAAAAATTATTTGAAAAAATTTAAATCTATGAAACCTTATGAAATCTCTCACTTGATGTGAATACATTTTTTGAAATCCATTAAAATATTATAAAGTCCCGAGAAAAATTCGTCTATTTTTAAATGATGAAATATCTTCAAAATGGTAAAAACCCCTAGAATTTTTTGAAGCCTTGAGATCTTTTGAAATACCATAAAATATTTAAAATCCTTTGAAAACTTTTTACAGCTATTTAAAATTCCTTGGAAGTTTGAAAAATACGACAAAATATATCCTTTAAGAAAATTTGATAATATTTCCTGAAATTCTATAAAATTGGTTAAAATGCCTTGAGGGCTTTTCAAGTCCAGTAAAATCATATAAATGCCCTCGGAAATGTGGTAAATCCCTTGGAATATTTTAAAATACCTTAAAACGTTATTTTAAATCATCTAAGTCCTTGAAAATTCCTTGAAAAATGTTTTTTAAATTGAAATTTGTTTTGATCAAATGCTCAGAATTGAATGTTTTTAAATTTAAAGGATTCAAAATGATCCAGCAATTTTAAATTGAAAGCATAAGTGATAAAATAATTTTTTTGAGACTCAATCAAATAGTTACAAAGCAAAATATTGAAAAATTGCAGAAAAATGCCATTTTTAAATCTTCAAAAATGGTTAAAATTCGAACTGAAAAATTTAATATTCACTTTTAGGCTTGAAAGTTTAAAATTGAATACTTTTAAATTGTATATTATTGTACAAAAACACAGGCGGCAAAATGCCAAATATAATCTAATCATATTTGATTAGATAGAAAATAAGTATACATGTCATACACTCCCAGTAAACGAGTATTGGCCACCTTGAGTGAAATGGGTCGAAATAAAAATTTTTATATCTCTGTCAAAAATTCATGTATTTAAAAAATCCAATGTGGTTTTAAAGCTTGACTCGATACCTTTGAAATGCAATGGGCTTTGTCAACATTAACTGAAAATTCAGTTTTTATTGTAAAAAAACAATAGTTTTTTTTTAAACTTGTAATTTTTTAAGGAACTTGTAGATTTCAAAAATTCAAAATGAAATAGACACGCATTTGTAGTTTCTTTAAAATGAGCCCAAGCTGAAATTTTAGTATAGGGCCGTTTTAAAGTTATGACATTTTTTTGCACAAAAAAATCCTTTTTGCAAGGCTGAATATCTCGGAATCTGTGCATTAAAGAAAAAACTTTAACGAGAAAAAATATTTGTTTTTACATGTAGAATAAGTATTTATGAAGAAAATATAATGTTAGGAAAACATTTTTTCGCATCTTATTTTTTTATATATATATACAGATATATGAAACTGTTTATTTCGACGAATTTCGCGCAGGGTACGCAATACTCGTTGAGCGGGAGTGTATATTGAAAGTGGTTACATTAGGAAAATAACTCCGGTTCATAAGCCGTTTCCATTATTTATAAATGTAGTTGCTGAATTATTTAAAAAATTTTATTCGTAGCGTTAATGAAAAAGCAGTGCAGAACTAGATAACCAACAAAATTGAAATTTTGTAGGAGAGTGAAAAGATATTTTTGTAATTTTGAAATCACCATTCAAAAAAAAGACGAAAATCCATTCCTGAACAGAAGTGTTGCTGAATTAATTTCAAAAAAAGTTTATTTAGAAAAAGCTATACACTTTCTAGGAAATAGATGTGGAAGTTGATATTATAATCTCATAGTGACACTGAGCGATTAGAGACTGATTAGAGAACAGTCTCGACTGCAGATTGCGATAAAAAAACTTCATTCAGAGTAAATCGTCAAAGAATTTTAAGATTGCACGAGATATGGAGATTCTGAATAAGAATGATATATTTTTGATAAAAAATAATTATTCTGTTCCGAAAAAATAAAAATTTAGTTTCAAGGAATCGACTATTTTTTTAGAAAGGCCTATAAAAGGAAGTAAGTTCTTTTTTTCATCAGGCAATAATAATTTGAGGAAATTTCGAGACTATAATCCCTGTGTATTTGATTTTGTAAGGATTTGGTATGCATTAAGCCTATTTGCGAAAAATTGTTGTTTATCTAGTTCTATACTATCATCCTTCAAATCTTTATAAGATTTTCTTCTTGATGTAAATAAAATTTCACATTTATGATACTTTTTATGCTACTTGTATTTAGTTTTTTTTATGTTGTATGTTTTTTGCGGTAATAAGGGGCCAGGGTGTCTACGCCACCTGAAAAACCTGGAATTGTCGGGAAATTTTCATATACCTGGAAAAACTTGGAAATGTAAAGCAACTTTTTGACAGCGTGCTTAAGTTTTTTTTTAAATTTCAACACTATTAATCTTCTTTGTTCTCTCTTCACTGAAAAATCTTTGGTAATTCAAAATTTAATTCATCTTTTCGATTAAAAAATAATCTTTTTTCGAGTAAAAATTTCTTAATAATTAATTTTGTTGGTTAAAGATTCATAATTAGAATCGAAAATTCATCTCTTGTTTAAAAAATGAGCAATTTTGTTGATAATTCGTTTTTTCTTTGGCCGAAAATTAAGTTTTTTTAACTAAAAATTTAACTATTCCAGTTGAATATTTCATTTTAGTTTAAAAGTCGTCTCTCTAGCTGAACATTATGTTTTTAAATAAGAATTAAACTTTCCAATTTTAGGTTGTAAAAATTATAATTTTTAGTTGAAAATTATTCTTTTTGTAGAAATTAATTTTCTTGATTGAAAATTAAAATATTCTAGTTAAAGATTCTTCATTTTAGTTGAAAATTTATTCCTTGGTTAAGGATTAATTTTTTTTATGGAAAATTTATCTATTTTATTTTTGGCGGAAAATTTATTTTTTTCAATTAAAAATTCATGTTTTTTGTTGTAAATTCGTTTTTTTTTATCGAATCTATTCTTTTTAGTTGACAATTAATCTTTTTGGTTGGAAATTCAACTGACCCAGTTAAAGATTCATCGTGTTAGTTGAAAATCCATATTTTTCTTTCAAATTTAAATATTCCCGTTGAAGATTCTTCCGCTTTTTGTTGAAAATTAATCATTTTTAGTTCAAATTTCAACTATTTCGCTGAAAACTCATACATTTTGTTGAAAAATCATATTTATTGGTAGAAAATTAGTCTTGCGTAGAAATTCAAGTATTCCAGTTAAATATTCATATTTATTGTAAAAAATAAGGTTTAGAATTCATCAATTCCAGTTGAAGATTCCTAATTTTGATTGAAACTTCATTATTTTGATCGAAAAAATGTTTTTCGTGGAAAATTAATTTTCTTAACTGACAATTAAACTATTTAACTTTTCGTTGAAAACTTATATTTTTAATTTAAAATTGAACTGTTTGGTTGAAAATTATATTTTTAGTTGAAAGTTCAAATATTCGGTTGAGAATTAATTTATAAATTCAAAAAATGATTAATTATGTTTTTAGTATTGTTTAATTATATAGTGAATGTATGGTGCTAATATATTTAATAATATCTTGCAATAAAATTTGTCAAAGCTTTCGAAATCAAACATATTAATGGAATCCTTAGATACTGAAAAAACATTATTTATGATAAACTCGCAGAACTGTATATATATTACGAGTCGATTCTTTTAAATAATGCGAAAAATTTTACTCGCTCTCGTTTATGAAAAATTATCCCTATAAGAAACTTGAGATACCTACAAAAAAACTAGAATCGTCAGGGAATTTTTCCCAGGATTTGAGTAGACACCCTGGGGGCGTATGCTCATAGAGCACTCAATAAATAAGTATACATATTTATAAGCGAGAAACACCACAAGATTGCTAAATAATAATTTTTTTTCAGATCTCGTAATGTGATACGTCCTCGTCAAAAACTCTATTTCTTAGCTTAGGATGGCAGCGTTGTGGTCTGGACGACCAGGTTGGCTAGGGAAACTAGGTTTAGTATTACTTGCTGCTTGGCTTGTGGTACTCATTGTATCAGTTTCCCATGTCTACAGAACTAGTCCATCGTCTTCTCATTCTAGCAATTCTAATTATGAAGAAAATGCTCAACGTTTGGCACGAATGGCCAGCGATTTTGAAATACTCAAAAAACAAAACGAAGCTCTCAGAAATATAATTATAAGGTACGTACAGGAAAACCCTGAATTAATTATCTTTTTTCCTCGTTTCAACCTACTTACTATGATAAAGGTTGTTTATAACTTCTACTTACGCATTGCATCGAAGAATTGTTGATAAGATAGACAAGTCATTATTTCCTAAAGCAAGTAAAAAAAATTTCAAACTATGTGCCAATGTTTGATGTTTAATTTTTTTCACAAATTGTTATATTATTCTGACATAAATATTTTATTTTTCAGTGATGGATCGAAGTCGGTAAAAGGGGATCATTTAGGATCGATTCAAGAACGGCTTGAAAAATCTTCCATATACTACGATCTTGTAGATAAAGAAGGACAACCCTCACTAGAGTACGAGGAACTAAGACGTCGAATACGGAATAATATTCAGGAGATGTGGTGGGTTTGGATATTAATATTACAAGATTAGGATTCAGGTCTTTGAATATTAATAGTCAAGGAATCAGTATTTTATTTTATTTCTTTTCTTTTTGCCGATGTTTTCTCCTGAAGATTATATTTTTAGTTACAAATTTTTTCTTATTTTTTTTTAATGTACCTTTTTTTGTTTCAAAATTCATCTGGTTTAGTAGAAATTTTATCATTTTTAGATAAAAGTGCAACAGTTTGGTTGAAAGTTTAACTATTTTGTTAAAAATTTATCTTTTCTAATTGAAAATTCAACAGTTTGAGTAGAAGTCTAAATAGTTTGATAAACGGGTATTTTTTGGGTAAAGTTTCATTTCTTAGGTTAAAAATTTGTTTCTTCCTTGTTTGGCATTAATTTTTTAACTGAAAATGTAACTTTTTAATTTTTTATTGAAAATTAATCCTTTTTAGTTAAAAATTTGTCATTTTGGGACAAACATTTGTTTGTTATTCGTTGAAAATTAATTCTCTATTAGGAAAATTTACCTTTTCCATTGTTGATTGAGAAGCTATCTTTATTAATTGAAAATTCATGTCTTTTGTTGAAAAGTCGTCTTTTTGGTGTTAAAATTTATATCTTTTGGTATAAATCATCATCTTGTTTTATTAAAATGTTATCTACTATTCCAGTTATCGTTGAGAATTCATCTCTTTGAGTCAAAATTTAAATATTTTGTTGATTCTTTTCTGAAATTAATGTTTTGTTCATCTCCCCTTGAAAACGCTCCATTGCATGTATATAAAGCATGCATAATGTGACCGCTTTTAGCCCAGTGATGGCATGAAACTTTATGTCCTCTACATGAAATTTGACGCCCACTAAATGAAATTTTACGCCCACTACATGAATTTTGACGCCCGCTGCATGAAATATTACGCCCTCTACATGAAATTTTACGCCCGCTGCATGAAACTTTACGCCCGCTACACACAGACATACACACACACACATTGCACCGAGCAAGGGAGAATACGGAGGAAATGATCTTTATCATAAAAACAATTGCATCGCTGGACCTCACAGTCTCCCTTCTGTTAAGTACGCTATTTCTTCCTTTCACTTATAATCTAAAATTGTCAAGTTCACCAAACCTCCTCTCTCTGTTTCACATGCTTGTTTCCAAGGAGGGTTAGACGAAATGTATCGTGTGTATTAAGGGCCCTCGATACACAATGTACTATTTTAACTACAAATGTGACTTGCATATTTGGTTGATAATTGAGGCACCGGATTGCAGAACTGCCTCTACGCTCGGCCCGTCTCAGCCCAGTAGGCGCAGGAGAGGGGATGCT
>JAAAKG020157622.1:15650-29951 GCA_010014905.2 Druon quercuslanigerum | reverse complement strand
ACTACGAAGATACACTTTTCCTGCGAATAAATTAATTTTATTTCACGAAGAACGAAATCATTATAGCCCTATACCAAGCGAAGAATTAATTGTATTAGCAACAGTTTCTGGCGACGTCTTTGCAATATTGGAGAGTAGTAATCATCTCGCTGGAATATATACATATAATTCTCGTACTGGTGCCAAAGGACGGGTAAAAATAAACACGCAAAGCGAAATGGTTACCCACTTAACAAAATATGAAAGGGGGGAAGTTCCGGTAGGCCGCCATCGACCAATCTTGTATAATTTTAAAATACAACATGTTAACCACAATCCTGCACATTCTCCAATCAATTAGAAGAAGTGTTATAAAAAAAATTTTCGCGCTCAGGTGTATTTACGCTTCGCACTTCTGATTTTTCAAAGTAATTAAATTGATAAAATATAAATATATCAATAAGTAATAAATTTGTAAAATATCTCTACGCTTAAATACCTTAAAATAAATAAACAACTACAATCCTGAAAAAATGACATTTTCCATATAAATAATTTCTCAATCATAAATGATGGGAATGTAATAAATCAGAACAGTGTATCTTCTTTTTGGATGAACAACTTGTATTTAACAATTTGTTTTCGTGCCTTTTGTCGTTTTCCCACAAAATTTTCATTTTTATGTTTAATGTAATTTTTATGATTAAAACCAAAACTATGCGCCCTATCCAATTTGACTCTCAAAAATTTTATAAATATGGTTTAGGTGCATAATTTTGATGAAATGTGTATTTTTTCGTAACTTATGTCGTTTTCCACCTAATGAAATTTTTTTGCACTTTTACTTTTCACAAATAAAACAAAAATTACTACATGCCGAAGCTAGATTTGTTTCTTTCGTTTTTTCGAGAGTAATCATGTTTACAGTGTTTTTCAGAAACAAACTAAAACAAATGCCGGTTGACTATTCTGGGCTTTGGCCCTTAATATTTTTTTAATTTTGAACTTGTATTTGTTTACCTTAAATTAATTATAAGCTTTTAACTAATTCTAGAATATATAAATTTTAGCAAAACCGTTCCGAAAATTAATTTCAGCGGTTCCTAATGCATCGAAAATTTTTGCATATAGTTATAAACACATAACGTAACACAAGTATTTTTCAAGAGAGCTTTCACCCGTCGCTCATACATGATGTTTTTTTTTTTGAGGTTTTACTGTATATTTTTATTATTACCGTCACATAAAACAGACTTGTAAAAGGCGTAAATCAATTAAAAATAGTTTAAACTATTAATATAAACAAATTATACCGGTTTGGTCCTTCTTTTGGCTGGATTAAACTTGTTTTCGTGTATAGCCGAAAAACAAAAGACATCCACGTACATAGATTTTAATTTGTTTCTCATATTGTACCAAGAAACAAAAGGCAATAACATAAGACTGTCATTTGGTTCTTGGCACCAAGCAAAACGTCGTACTGCGTTACCCTACTCTGACTACGTGTAGTGTTTAGAATGTTTTTGTGTGTGTTTTCTGTAATAGCAAAGTGAGATTACTACAGGCCATTCATGCTGATTAGAGATGGTAAATATCGACAAAAAAGCGTATCGATATGTACTGATATTTTTGGACAATGTAACGATACGTATCGATACGTATCGATATCTTCCCTCTCTCTTCCGTATTATAAAAAATGCAAATAGACCTTTTCATCTGGAATATTTTTGGCGCACATGCGTCAGGAGTAATTTGAATTTCCGGTGAAAGTAGCAGGAAATTGAGTACGATGACGGCTGGCTTCTGACTTTCTCCAAAAACTTGAACGTTGCTATAAAAAAAAGAAAATGTAAGAAATTTTGTAGAATAGACAACACAATTTGGTAACAAAATTAAGCTTACATTTCTTGTTGGTTTCTGGTGGGGCTTCTGAAGATGTACCTTCTTCGTTCGGTACATTTTTTTCAGAATTTCGAGATACTCGTATAGCTTGCTTCAATTCTTCCTGTAGCATCATTACTCCATTGGTATAATTTCTTCCTTCCGTGAAACCATGTTCTTTAAATCGAGGATCCAAAATTGTGCATATACTAAACAAAAATTAAAAAGTAATGTTCTGTAGATGTACAAAATATTGTTATCTAAAATAATTTTTAATTTAAGCAGAAATTGTCCGCTCTTCATATTTCAGAAGTTTCTCTTTTGTAGAGTCTATTAATTGCTGGTGGAATTTTAAGACCTCAGAGATCGTAATAGTCGGTAAAACGTCGTGCAGTTCCTGAAAAATGAGTTTTGTCGATGGACTGATAAGAGACATTGTTTCATATTTGCCCCCGCTAATTTTTTTCGCAGCTTCCACTAAAGACTTTAAAACCCTTAATATTTCAGGGATTGCCTTTCGCTCAGTACTTGTTGAAACAGGATGTTACTGAAACAATTTTAATGGCATCTGCAGACTTTTCATCGCTATCAAGCTGAATCAATTTAACAGGTGGCTGATTTCGCTGAGCCAATTCATTCATGAGCCGTTTATTTTGCAGAGGACTGCGGTTGATAAATTTCACAATTTTTTTACATTTTCTCAGAATAGCATAGACCGATGTCTCATTTTGTAGTTGTAAATCTCCACTGTCAGAATTTTCAAAAATTTTTGTAACGTTCGAATCGTCCACCATGTCTTCGATGCAAAGTTTTCGCATCAGATGTGCAAATCCTTTCCGTAAGGAGAAACAAGTATGAGGAATTGATTTAAGGCTTCTAGCGCAAATTCAGAAAATAGTGTTTCCCGATTTGCCGAAAGACAGTAAAATATGTGGTGCTTGTAGAAAAGAATATAGAACTCTCAATTTACAGCCATCCAGAGTTATATAAGAGCCTGGTATTTATGTAGATGAAGAGATAAACGAGGACACAGATTGTTGCGTGGCAATGACAAACCATATAAAAGGATGCAATCATCAGAAAAGATTTGTCTGAAGATTGGATTTTCGAATTTCGCATTCTACGCGCAACAACAAAGTTTGTTTCTTAAGCATTTTATGCGAAACAAAAAGGTTTATATTATACTTCCATCATTCAAAATTGTGCATAATCTATCCATTGGAATAATAATCCAGCAACTATATTTACATTAGGTATTTATTACAAAGATGGAAAAGAACTGAAACATTTTCGTACGGCAAGCATCTCAGGTTTGTTTAAGTCATGACACTGTAGCTTTGTACACGTTTTAAAAGTTCATCTGCGAGTACCTAAAAAGAAATTCAGCGTTATTAAAACAATTTATTATGTGACAGGCGAAGCTGTGCAGCATTTAAAAAGTGAGTATGCCTTCATAAATCTTTGAAATTACAAAAAAGCTTTTTGAATTTCTGCAGAAAGACATTTCCAGGCAACTGCACATGGAACGGTCCAGGTGACGGGATTGCTGAAAATTTGAAAAGACGATTCCCGATACTCTAAAATGCCACACATTTATTCTAAATAAAAACGGACAATTGGAACTGGAAAAATTTCATTTGCAGCAGAACATGATCTGTTTCCGAAGACAGTCAAAAATCCTTAAGTTCAGAGAAGCAAATAATGCGCGAATAAAGGCGATCTAAATAAATTACGATGAATTTAGTGCAGGTTCGCTGCAGAATCATGCACACAACCAAGTCATACAAATAAACATTTTAAGTGGCAATCTGTTAATAGAAATTAAAAAATTGAAAAAATAGATTCCACAGAATCAAAGAGCATGAAAAACCATTTCAGTATCGCTTACAGAAAATTTAATTCTCATTTGTAGAAAGAAAGTTATGACCATCTGAAAATACTGGCTTTGCCCGAAAATTGCAAATTTCATCCCCTGTAGTTCGAGAATGGATGGTAGTAAAAGTCTAGAAAGCATTTTATGAGTTGTCAAAACTTCTTTCACACCTTCCAATAGTTCTTCTCGCGTGTAGCAAACATTCCACTCGTCGGTGTAAAGCCGGCCAGTATCTCCGAAGGACAAGTATGACGCCTATATTCAATAAGATAACGATTCAGCTAGCATATATAAACTTTGTCAAAACATCAGTACATTCCCTAGATACACTTTGAACTAAATTCTTCATTATTGAGTTATTCAGCTTTCCCTTAGTTGCAGAAAATGGGGATCGTTTATACTCTAGTCTACACATTGATGGTCATCCTTAATTCTACTGGTAAATATAGTACTATATATCATACCTATGATTGCAGAAATTTATTTAGTCATTCCGCAAACAATTATTTCTTTGCGAGAATTCTTACGTGAGTATACTCTCAATTAAAAGCTGTTTATTAAAACAAGGAAGTGATGTAATGGTACATCACGTAAATCTCGCAATCGTTGTTGCTTAAACTCTGATATTGGCTTTTTTTTAATCATAAGAAACTTATTCTAATTAACTAATAAATTATTATAAATATTATAGATGTCTTGCATTAGTGTTTTTCGTTGAAAGTAAGGATTTGTTCAATTGAATTTTAAACAAAATCAAAGAGGTTTAAAACAGACTAACAATTATAGGTTCAGAAAACTTAACGGTGCTCCAAGTACAGTGTCAAGAACAAATTTACTTAATCTTTAACTTGATTTATAAAACTAACAGCAACAAATTTTGAAACAGAAAAGCAAGCGTTAATAATAATGGAATAGTTGAGGTCATAAAAGCTGCTTTGAAATAGACAATTAAATGCAAATTAACGATTTCGTCTGAAACGGAAGAAAACATATAGCTACGTAAATAACTATGCTTGAACAAGCAGTTATGACCATAGATATTTTTCAATTTTTACGGTTGGGTTTCTCTTCGAGAATTTTTTATATTCTCGTGAGAGAGGTATTTGATTTGTGAAAAATTTGACCCCCTGATTACGCATTTTTTCTCAAATTTCTCTTGAACCAGAAAAGCATTTTTTAAAGAATTTTCCTGTCTGTAAGTATGTCTTTCTGTATCGAAAACTAAAGGTTATTTTGGATTAAAATTCGAAAAATTCGAGAATTTAAAAAAATAATGTGACTCCTAGTACTCTGAAATTCGAACAATTTCGTCTTTCTACTGTTTTAGCTAAAAGGAAAAGAAGAGTTATAGCATTTTGAAAATACAAAAAAAAGAAAATAAAGATTTTGCAAATTAAATTTGCCGTGACACTACGCAAGTTCCAAAAAATATAATTTACAAAGATTATGTACTCAAAGAAATATTTGCAAATTTGTTGTGGAACGCTTCTTTACAGGACACCTAGTTTTTGCTTCATTCATAAAAAACATTACAAATAATAAAATAAAAATTTTAAACAAATAACACAATCTAAAAAAAAATCCACAAAAGTTATTTAACCAAAAAAGCTACATATTTTTTGTCAATAATATTTTATAGGATGGCTAGTTTTTGGTTTTTAATAGGAAAACAACATTAAAAATAAAAAATTCAATTTTTTTTTTAAATTTGCAGAATCTGCGAAAAAAAGTTACCAGACAAAAGCTACGCTTACCAAAAATAGCTAAAAAATTTTTATTAATTGTTTTTTGATGAAACGCGTATTTTTGGTTTTAATCGTGAAGAACAAAATCAAAAACAGGAAAGATAAATAATTTTGGTAAAACGACACAAGCTATGAAAAACAAAATGAATGAATCAAAATTGTTTATCCAAAATACACCTAAGAATTTGTAATAAATAATTTTTCATAGGAAGTGCAAATTTAGTTGCAGTCACCAAAAATAACCCTATCCACAAAAAAATCAAATTTTTTGGAAAACGACACAAGGTACGAACAAAAATTAAAAGATAATAGACGTTCAGCCAAAAAATAAGAAATAATTTGTTACTAATAATTTTTAAGTAGGACGAACAGATATATAATAAAATGATCAAAAAAGTTGTTTTAACAAAGACTGACCTTAATTTTAAAAATAACAAACATATTTGTAATGAAAGAAATCTTTTGGATCTATCCAACTTTTTCTTATATACGATTTGATGTACTGTCAAATTTTATTCACGGAGAAACCATTAAAAGTCTTATTAAAGAAATATCGTTATTCTTTTATTTTTTCTAGTGTCAATTATTTACATTTTTCATTTCATATTCAATATCTATTTTATCTATTTTATGCGGAATGTTCAAAAATTTTGTATATCTAAGTGCTAAGTCATTTTTTTCAATCGCCACGGACTGCAATTTTTTTTTTTATATTAACTTCCAAAATCTCCATCTTTATGTAAAGTGCAAAATGTAACGAAAATAAATTTTTTTATGTAAACTTCAGTTAAAATGCTTAAAAAAATTTAAGATAATTTTTTTAATTTCGGAAAAGTTAAAAACCCATGAAAAAACTGAATAATTTTTAAAGGTTGAAAAGTGTAAAATAAAAGTTTATAAAAATATTAAACGATGTCCTAAAATTTCAAAAAAGAATGTACAAGACTTTAAAGCAACATCTTTTAATTGGCTAAGGTTACAAAATTCAGAAAGTAAAATTTGAGTTTGGTGGTTCAATACTAATATTTTTCGGTAGTACATTAATTTTCTATTTAAAAATTTGACTGTTCTGTACGAAAATCGTATTTTCAGTTTTAAAATTTAATAGTTTAACCAAAAATCTAACTTTATCGTTGACAATTCGCTTTGTTAGTTGATTTATAATTTTAGCTCGAAATTTCGTTACTTTTTTTGTTAAAAATTAACTTTGTTCACCTAAAAATGTATAAACTTTGTTAGAAATTCAAATGATATGTTGAAAATTTAACTCTTTCGTGGAAAGTTTGTACCTTGGGTTCTAAAATTAAACCATTTAGTAGAAAATATATATTTAGATAAACAAATTTTATATTTTATTAAAATTCGTTTTTTCGGGTACAAAATTAAGTTTTTCGTTGCAAACGCTAATGTTTATTTTACAATAACAAAAGCAAACTATTTGAAAATGTATAATGACAAATATTCGAATATTGACAGTTCTACAAATGTTTGAAATTAAATCTCTTAAAATTCTTGAAAAAATTTTTTTAATATAAGTTAAAAATATATATAATAACATTTTTATTATTAGAAATTAAAAAAGGACAATTTACAATTTTTAATTTCAATCTATATACTTTAAATTTTCGTGGAATATTTTGGCAATTTATTTTTTTATACGAAAAAGTGGGTGTTTATGAAATAATGCAGCTTAAATTAGTATTTTATTTTTATTTTTATAATAATATGAAATATTTTGACAATACTATAATATCTTTCTAAAAACAAGTGTCGAGTCACTGGTTAAAAGGAAATCTTGATACGGACAATTTATCCTAGAATTAGCACGATTAGAATGAACCATAGAAAATTTGTACGTCGATGGAGGGGGTGGAGGGGAGGCAATGTTCGGGAGAATAGGTGGAAGTTTTTTGTATTATAAGAATAAAATAAGATAAGAATAAAATATTTGGATGATATTCTGCTTTATTATCCCACATTAAGCCTCTTTTAAGGTTATCAAACTGTATCAAATCTAAAAAATCATATCTTTTAATAACTGATGTTTAATTCGATCTTAAGAATTTCGTAAATTACTATTAATTTCTATTTGGTAAGAAATTTTACATTTTCATATCAACTTTCCCATTAAAATTGTATACAATCATATACTCTTCAGGCACTTATCAAATACATTTTTAAAGCGACAAATTCCATAATATCTGCTGTCTTTTCACAGGAATATCATCAGGTACGCCGCCCAAAACAATGGACCTTCTGGCCAGTTTTGGAATGAGTGACGAACATGCGGAGAATCCAGGTACCTATATTATGCACAGAAAAAAAACTACTTACTGTACCTACTACTGTGGGTGCGATGTGTTATCGACGCATAATCTTCTCGTTTCTGACTTCTTAATTACTTTTTAGGATTTGAAATTGCAGACTCTCAATGTATTTTTTTTTATTTTGACGGCTTTGATAATTGTACGTCATGGGCATTGCATTTTAGAAGGTGCGTTGTTCGCACTTTGTAAAAGCGAGCCATTAGGTATTTCACATGAGGTGGGGACATCCAAGATGGCTTCACGCTAAAGGCAGAGTTGGTGGCAAACTGAGACACAGAATATTAGTTAGCAGGATAAGCTATCTCTTTCGCGCAGGAATCTGATTAGTTTCTCACCGCTCCCCTTTAAATAAAACCTAGATATTTTGCATGTATGCGCAGGTGGAGAGCTATGTATGGAACAAAATTGAAAAAACCAATCACGTTGCTGTGCGAGAGAGATAGCTTTTCCCCCAGCACCAGTTAGTGTTGCCAGAATGCGGCTAACTCTGGCATGCGCAGGAGTTATTCTTGTATATTTTTAGGTTATGTAAGGCCATGTGTTAATTTAAAAATACGCAGAATTGCTACTGCGCATGCCAGAGATATCGGCCTTTGCTCGAAATAAAACATTTCATCTTGAATAATTCGTCCCTTAATACGAATAAATAGTAGAGCATAGGCATGTTAAGATAACTATAAAAGTCCTGAGATCCTGAGATTTGGCTACGGCCGTCAGGTAGCCTTAATTGTTTGCGAGGCCTAAATTAAGAAAAAACATTAGGAAAACGTACTAATTGAATTTTATCACAATAAAAACTATTTGATCATATTTTCTGTTATGAGAAATTAATCTAGAAAGTTTAAAATATTTTCCAAAGCTAATTATTATGTTACCATTTTAATATTGGTCTTTTTTATAATAATAGGTTCAATTACATTAATTTAGAAAAATACTTATTTAAATTAGAAATAATAAATACGAGAACTGAATATAAAATTATTTATGGGTTGTAGAACTATACAATTTAAGTAATTATTCATTTCACGTCAACATGTAAATTCTTACTCTATCCTCTAACTGTTTTTTTCTTAATAATTTAAACGAAAATAGCAGAACCTCGATTTGAACTTCCTACCAATAAAGTACGCAAACTTATATTTATAACTCAAGCATCAAACCTTTTTTTTTGGGCAGCGAATAATGCTTTGCAAAATATAGTAAACATTCTGAACATTCATGCGTTAGAAACAGAGATTCTGTAAACTGGATTAGCAAGCATCGGAATCTCACTCCTGCTAATTTGAATCACTCCCATAACTAGAAAGCTAGTTTCAGAAAGTGCAATCGACGTACCTTCATCTTTTTTAAGACCATGGCATGCTTGACATAAACTCTCAAAATATGGGAAGTTCGTAGATCTTTTATCGGCTAAATTTGCTTGTGCCTATAATTCGCTTGTTTTTTCTGGGAAGAATGAAGTACAGAGTAATTTATCTTGTTTAATTTATGGCACAATTACATGACTAAGCTGGACAGACGGTCGTGTGTGGTTAAAGAGACAGAGGCAGAGCGCCAACTGATTTGTGAACCACGACTATATATAGTATAGATAGACGACCCAACGTGCGCCGAGTGGGTAGAACACACGCAACTATGCGAAGTGTAGATGGACGACTCAACTGTGGTTTCGTGATGAAGGGTCCCCACAGATACTCCTCCCTTTTTGTTTAAAAACCAATATAAGCTGGTAATTTCTTTAGCAGACTGGGTTTACAGACTATAACTATTCACAGTTAACATATATCACAGGTTACCATCTCTTTGCGCAGAATCGGATGTTAAATACATAAAATTGCATGTGAGATTTTTTTTAAACATGTTCAGTCGCTAACCGCATATATAATTGCTAAAATAATTTACTACATAATGTCATGACGCACGCTTCTTTAAACATTTTGCTAATTCTATACGTTTTTACAAGAAAAAAAGTTTGAAAATAGCTCAGAAGGTACGTCGAAAGTTACCTTTTGTCTACGAGCATAAGTCTTAAGAAGTGGGGCTACATTGCTCGTCTGTCCTGAGCGGTTGGGATCATTGAGAGTTTCGACGTTATCACAGATGAAATGCTCAGGCTTTATGTTTACGACAGACACCTGTCGAGCTGAACCATTTACGTCAATTTCGTAAATGCGTTCTGTTTAATATTTTAAACGGACCTGAGTAAGGTCGCTCGAGAGATCTTCTGACGAAATCTCGTAAGCATGCATCTGTATTCGCGTAACTCCTCTATAAAGAACTGAGGGTTTGAAGCAAAATTTTCGGAAAAAACAATTCTTCTGGAATTTGTAAAACAGTACCTTAGAGCAACTCTGCCGACGATGCACTGTTGTCGAGAACATTGGATCGGTGTCAGGAATAAGCTGATTGTGACGCGACACTTTCGGTGCCCGGATGTTCCGGGTTATGAAAAGGGTCCAAAGCATGAGCTCTGAAAGTTGATAGATTGTACGGACGTAAGGTTTCGCCTTTAAGATCACAATACAGTGACGTGTGATCAAGATCCCACTGTATTCCCTCAAAGTTAGGAGAGCATTCTGGAACAAAAATTAGTTTTTTTAGTTCCTCGTCCGCTGCTTGAGCTTGCGCGAGTTCAGTTAAGCTGAATTCGGTTAAAAAAAGAATGTTTTCTACGCGAGAGAATGAATCTGCGACAAGATTTTCCGGGCCTGGAAGATAGACGATGTTATGGTGAAATGCGAGATTAAAGAAACCTGTCTCTGTTGACAAAGATATGTACCAGTCGCTTGTGATCGGTGAATATTATGAAGTCCTTACTTTCAAGGAAATATTTGAAATGTCTCGGCTTAGTGAGATGGATGCGCCAGAAGCGTCGCGTTTGCCTGGTCGCTTTGACTTATTCGAAAGCGTGCGTTTGTCATTTTTACGAGAATCAGGAAGATAAATATTTAGTTAGGCATGTGGCTCAGTTGCATGAGGAATGAAACCGTGATAATAGTTCACCATACCTATAAACCGTTGTAATTCGACCACATTCTTTGGTTTTGTCAGTCAAGACTTGTAAATTATCTTCAGTTAAAAATTTTCATTTCCTTATTTGTGTTTATTTTACATTGTAATATAATCATAACCTCTAAATGTAAGCCTCTAATTATAACCCATCCTATATATCTACAAATTTGTTTTTGAAAAAAATCTGTGTGCCTTTCTCTTCTTGTAAAGATAACTTCACAGTTAAAATATTTGCCTTGTGGTGCTCCTATTCCAGGTCATTCACGTGCCGGACTATCATCTTCTGATAGACAACATCCTTCTGCAAGTTCTCTTCCTCCTTCAAGTTTTCTTGCTGATGCCAGAATTCATCCTTCGATTGGGTCTTCTTCTCATGCCGAACCTACTATTCGTTCAAGGTCCAGCTCTTCTCCAGGCGTGTATAGAACTTCACCTAACAGGCTTCCTTTTTCTAACGTACTTGGCTATGGACTGGATCAACTTGAATTTATTCGACTTTTTCCCTATAAGAATCCACAAAGACAATTCGGACTGCAAAGATACACTTTTCCTGCCGATCAACCAATTGAACTGCTCGAGGGTCCGAAAAAGTATAGGCTTCTATCAACCCCAGAACAAATTGTATTATCAGCATTCGATGGAGACGCCTTTGCAATATTGGACGGTGCTGATACTCTTGCTGGAATATATACATACGATACTGACTTTTATAATAAAGTGCGGGCTAAAATCAATATGAAAAACGGCAAAGTTACCCCACTGACCGCAAATGAAATCAAGGAAACTCCAGTAGGCCCCCATCGCCAACTGTTATATAACTATAGAGTAGAGCATGTAAACTATAGTCATGGGTAAGTTACACAAAACCAACGTATCTTTTAGTAACATTGTTACTCCATTTCCCTTTTCATTCTCCCTTTGAGGTAAATTCGCAGTAGCAGCTTTTTTAAATAAAAATATTAATTGGTTCACTTCTTTTAACAAATTGAAAATATCTACTTGAATTATTTTTAAATTACCTTAATTCCAAAAATCATGTCTAGTATATAGTGAACAATCTCAATCATATTTCTCATTTATTTCATAAACTATGCCGTATGCTTTTGCTGGTGCGGAACCCACCATAAACTGTAGGTCGCTCTCCCATCACCAAGTAAGTTTGTGGGAGGTATGTAATGGAATAGGGAAGAAGGTGCAAGAAATATATAAACCTTTAGAGGACACATTCGAAACTTCCATTCACAAATGCCCGTTAACAGGTATAGAGTGCGGAACCTTAAAATATTTTTAAAGTTTCTGTTCTCGAAAATTGAATCTACAAAAAATTCGTTTTGATGCAAAAAATTACATAAAACCTTATGAAAAATCAGAGTCAATAAGCATTCTTTTTCCAGGTCCCTGCCTCCTGCCGAGTCATCACTTGGTCCTCGATCCGCATCTCGTGCTAGGTATATGGCTCTACCTACAAGGCTTCCTTCTTCCGACGCATCTGGATATGAACTTGACCAGCTTCCGTTTATTCGGCTTATTTCCAAAAAGGATCCGAATCGGATATTCGAACTACAAAGATATACTTTTCCTGTGGATAAACCAATTTTATTGTACCTCGGATCGAATCGCTATGGACCTATACCAATCCAAGAACTAATTGTATTAACAACAGTTGCTGGAGACGTCTTTGCAATATTGGAAAGTAGTAATCGTCTCGCTGGAATATATATGTATGATTCTCGCACTTACAAAAAAGGACGGGTAAAAGTAAACATGGGAAGCGGAGCGGTTACTCAATTAACAAAACCTGAAATGGGCGAAGTTCCAGTAGGGCGCCTTCGTCCTATCTTAAAGTATTTTAAAATACAGCATCTTAACCACAATCGTCCACGTCATTCAATCAATTAGATTAAATGTGGTTAAAAAAATATGTAAACCAAAGCCATCTTAACATACTATGAGTAATCTTAAATAACGAATAATAATAAAAAAATAAATGCATTAAGTTTTAATCACTCCCAAAATAATTTTCGAGGAAAGTTATTATATGATTTTAATAGTTTACATGCAATATTTTCCTACGTCACAAGTTTAAAAAAAAACATCACCCCTGTAGTGTAATTTTAACTCTCTTCAATAGAATTTGCAAACTTTAGGGGTTGATTTCTTACACCAGTGATATAGCAGAATTTTGACAACCCAAAGGAACACCATATCCCTACTTGTTCTTAAAGTTCTAAAAGACCTTATTGGAAAATGAAAAAACTTTCCACGGAGAAATACTCATTTTGATTGCTTTCATATATTTTTATTAAAATAGTTTGTAACAAAACGTGTTGGGCATCATTAGTTGAAAAACGTTTGCCTTCTCATTTTTCTCGTCACTTGTATCGTTTTTCCACAAATGTAATATTTTGTTTTCAATATTAGTTTTTAAAGTTAAAAGAAAATCTAGGCGTAGAGTTTTTTAATTTTTTAAGTTTTAATTTCATTTGTATAAATAAAATAAAACTACACGTTCTATTAAAAATTATTCATGAGAAACTAGCAGCCTTTTTTTGAAAGAGCAACTTTTGCCTATTAATTTTTTCCATAGCTTGAGTTTTTGACTCTGAAAGAGTGCACCAAAGGACAATGTAATAGAATGATTTTGCTCAAGTATTCGTGTTCACGAAGAGACAGATAGATAGATTTACAGACAAAATTACATACAGACAGAAACATTCGTAAAAACTTGTTTTTCGGGTTCAGAGGCTCTCAAAACGTGGACAGTTAATAAAAAAAAGGTGGGGATCAAATTTTACACGAATCTAATAACTTTTGTGATGAAAATATACAAAAGGTTTGTAACGCTAATTCTCTGTTCTATATACAGTGAATTTAAGAATGAAATTTGCTTGAAATTGGCGTTTTAAAAATTAATATTTTATTTTTATTTTATATACAAAGAGTTTAGAGATTTTGGCTTCGGGAAACCCAAAAATAAATAAATATATATCGATATATTGCAGGTCTAGGCAATTTGTTAAAATAATATTGGGGCTTACTGGATTTGGGTTAAAATATTGAGTTAAATAAATCATGAAACGGTAATTTATGAGATAACAGCTTTGAAATAAATGATATATTCCATAATGAAGAACGCAAACATTGATACTTTACACAGTTAACGACATTATTGATTAACACATTATTTAGTTTTGCTTCTGCTTGAAGAAAATGAGTGTCGTTTCTACCCTGGTCTTCATTGTTGCAATCATCCTTAATTCTATTGGATTCCACTCAACGGATATCCAAGTCTTAGGAAAAGATAGCACTTACATTTAGTTTTAACCGTCAATCTGTCTAACAAAAAACAAATTTAAGTGTGTAAAATCACACATTCCGTGTGTCTAGAGGTGGATAAAATTTATCCATCTACAGGTTCATTTCGAAAACCTACCCTTTTGAAACAACTGATGCTGCAAAAATGGCATAACAGGGGGATCTGCGA
>JAAAKG020157622.1:0-15550 GCA_010014905.2 Druon quercuslanigerum | reverse complement strand
ACGGTCACTATGAGAAACCTGGATTATGGTATGAGAAACCGAGACAGGAAAACAGGAGAGAAAGCCCTTTTAATTTGCGTGGCATAAGAGTAAAAAATAAAATGCAGGGTAGTCCGTTGTACAGAAAAAATCGAGTAGACTGTAATGCAACAAATTTGCTAAACTTAGGGAACTTTCTCTACGTTCGTGATTTAAAAACTCATTTCATCTCTGTTGGAAATATCACCGATAACTTTAAGATGTCGTAACGAAAAAGATATCAAGTTTCTTGATTTCATGAATTCGAGTCGATAGATAAAGCAAATATTTCGCTACATTCGTTGCCGACGTCACGCGAGGCAGTATCATAATATTTTTTAAGAGTAAATATGTAATTGCAAAGTTTTAACATCGCGGAGATTTCGGTAAAGAAAGCTTTATTCAATTCCAGAGGACGTAAACGTTTTTTTTGAACATCAGACGTATTATTTAGTAGATGGTTACGGAAACCGCAGTGGAGAAAAAAATACAGATAGTTTCCTTCCGGTCGCTCGATTTGGAACAATCAGATTGGTAATAGCTCTTTCTGTTGGAAATAATCTAATTGTTAATTAAATACACGTGACAATAAATTTATTGAATTAGGACATTTGAGAAGAGATTTTCATGTAGGTTCCAGAATTTTTGGAAGAGACCAGTATAGTGCTGACCAACATAGTCAAAAAGGAAAAGATTCAGTTAAAAAAATTCAAGCTCGAGGGAAATACTGTTGAAATGCTAAAGAAACTTTAAGAAATAAATAAGGTACCTTTAAAAAAAAGCCCTCGATGACTCGAAACAGGCTGGACGAGGGTTTTATAAAAACTCGACAAGGAACTACTAAGCTTTAGAATCGAACCGTGAAATGAATACATCTTTTTCACATTGAAGAATTTGGATCAAAGCTGATAATTGCAGTAATTGGACTTTTAAACCTTCTGTTAATATCGAGTTATATCAACTGGCCGCCTGACTATAAACGGTCGTTTTAAAGGCGATTCACTTAAAAGACCTGAGAGAAGTCAAATAATCCTGAAGAAATTTCGGAAGAACGAAGATCCTATACTAATTTTTTTCTACTGCCGAACGTGCAGTCATCTGGGAGGTCAAAAATCAACGAACGTATGGTAGAGCTCTCCGTACTTGTGAAAGAAATAAGCGTAGCTATTAATAACATATTTATGTTCAATCTAAAACCCCTTGTATGAGAGGAAAAACTATACAAGAAGATTGTTTAGTGTAAGTTCAGACGTTTTAAAATTAAATGCATTTTTTATAAACAAATATTCACCCGAAAATTTTGTCATGTAGATGAGCAGTGTTTTTTCATTTATTTTCCAGGAAATTTAGATATTTTATGAAGAGTACAAGTTCTTGGATAAAAAATATGAAAATTACTTCACAATTTGTTATGTGTATTATGTTATGTTTTACAGAAACACGTTATTTCACTATAATTTTCACACTACAGGTTTCTTATTGAATCAAATATGGAAATTAAGACTATGTTTGAGAAGTACAGTAGAACCTCGTTTGTAAAATTAAATGTTTAAAAAAATCTTATAAATAGTTTGTATTACATATCCCATGATGTCTCTCTATTTAAGTTCGACCCACACAGATTAATCATTGTAGTATAAAATTAATTTTTTCGTTGAAAATTAGTTTTCTTAACTGAAAATAACTATTCGATTCTTCGTTAAAAATCGTATTTTTTTGTAAAGAAGTCATTGTCTTTGTTGATATCTCATCTATTTGGTTTAAGAATTTTTCTAAATTGAGATTGGTCTTTGTTATTTGAAGTTAAGTCTTTTGCTTATGAACTAATTTAATCTACTTAAAGATTATTTTTCTTCTAAAGATATTAACATTTAGCTGGAAATTTAACTAACCCATTTTTTTTTAAGTCTCCTTTTTTTGTTGATAATTCAGGTATCTTTTTGAAAATTTGCCTTTTTTCGTGAAATAAGTTTTATTCCAGAAATATTTTCTTATTTCTAAACACTACAGAACAGGATTTATTGGTGTTTTGTCTTTGAAACCGTGTAAATTTTTGTATCCTCTCAACATTCGAATATCAGTCGTGTATCTTCCAATGGATGCATTGAACGTCAACGCGAGCCTTTGCGAGATTCTGTCTCAACCCTACCTAGCGGATCTCTAAAATACACTCGAGCTCCGAACGTACGAGAGGATCGAGAATCGCGGGCGCCGAACACACGAGCGTCAAAGGGGCTCCTACTCCTGTAACATATAGATTTCGGGGGTAAGGCTTGAGAACGCAAACAGGCGCACTTGCGGCGCGACTATCGGAAAGAGTGGGGATATAGAGAAGCAAATTCCGCACGATTCTGTGGAATTGGGGCGCTCCTTTCTTTGGAACGCTCGTAAATTTAAGCTTTACACACAAAATTACACAAAATTTGAACTTTTAAACGAACTACTGCCCTAATTCAAATATAGAAAGATGGATCAATGTATACAATAAAGGTTTATGAAATACCAACGGTGGCCCATGCGGTGAACACTAGCCTATCAAGAGAGTTGTCTATCTGCAGAGAGTCGTGGGTCTGGTACCTCTAGAGAAAAAGATTCTCTAAGTATTTAAGGCTGTTGCTACCTGCTGCAACCAAGTAAGTATGTGTGAGGTGTGTAAAGGATAGGAAAAAAAGGCACAAGAAAAACGCAAACCCTCAGGGGACACATCAGAAGCTTCCAATATATTCCATTCCAATCAAATAATTTCGTCCTCTCTTTCTTTGCAGTAATAACTTCACAGTTTGAGTGGTTGCCTAATGGCGTACCCATTCGTCCTTTACTACGAACCGGACATTTTTCTTCTGCTTCGAAAATAAATAATTTTTCTGATGAGTATCTGCCTCCTGTGGTGTATCTTGTCCCTTAACAACTCTTTTCTGAACTTGGCGCAGATGACAGGTTCAAGAAGAGGATTCGATTGTATGCATTTACGAATATGATTAATATTTGTAAGATCAGGAGAATTGCTTTATCGTCATCAGAATCATCATCCTCATCAAAGTGCAAGGAATCGTTCTCAGATGCGAATGCTAGTACACAATCGATTGAGATATTTCGGCTTCAGCATTGGGATTGATGAAATTATCCTGAATTTCATCTTTAGAGGCAGTTCCCACATTTCATATCGTATACAGTCGCCTCCTCTTATGTCTTGCACTAAGTAACGAGAATGCTTTTTTTTTTAGCCATGCCTGTCTCCTGCCATGTCTGTCAATTTTTTAGGGATCTTCAATACAATTTTCGCAATCTATTAGTTTAGTTAACATTAATCATTATTAAGATGTAATTCAATTTAACAAATTCAAATTGTCTAATTTCTTAATCTTTTTGCGTTTAATTTTCATTATGATAAAAAAACATTCACTCATAGAAAACCTCAGGTGAAATCGTGCAATTTCGTTCGTTTCGGTTTGATTTGTTAATTGTGTTCATTTTATTTTGTTGCGTTGGTTGCGTGCATTTCGGTTGGTCATGTTGACTGCATTCGTTTTTGGTGATTGTTGTTGGATGCGTCCGTTTGGGTTTGATTAAAAGTGTTGGTTAACACATCCAAACCAATTCCAGCAAATGTACCGAGCATAATCGGATAACCCAAACGAATATCAGCAAGAAAACTAACCCAAACGAACGCTTCTAAAATTTTAAGGTTACTATCCTCCTTTCAAGCCTCAAGGGGTTCGACCCCCCCTTAAGCTCGCCATTTCATTTACGTGAAGCAGGGGAAATGTAGCCGCTTCCATCCCAGTTACGTTACGCCTATGCATAAAAATTTACGGCCGCTACATATGCGCTTCAACATATGCTACATATGCGGCTTTGCAGGATTTAAATGTCCTCGACACACACCTTCCAACAAAAGAGTATTAACTCCACAAAAGTGGATTTGGATTTTGTGATTTCCTGTTTCAGACTTGAGTTTACAGTTTGAATGCTTACGTAATGGAGAACCTATTGCTGGTGTTCCTTCCTACGGAACTTCTGCTTCTTCTTTTGGAACATGAAATTCTCTTCAAACGTCTATTCCTCTAGCTAGACCACCATTTCGTAACAGATCCAGATTACTTTCCGCCAGGAATTATCCTCCACGTATATCTGGAATTACATTTGAAGAGATTGATTCGGCATATTCCCAACACGAATCCATATCGGAGATTTAAAATTCGAAGATACACTATTCCTCAACATGTACCAATTCAGTTGAAAGAGAGATTCAATGTTTATCGACTCATACCAACTGAAGAACAGACTGTATTATCAACAGACAATGGCGACGTCTTTGCAATAATGACGAAAGATAATTAGGGTCTTCGTGCAATATATAGAAAAATATATCAATACGATCAATATAGGGCCGACAAACGGGTTAAAATAAACATGGACAGTGGCGCTATTCTTGATATGACGCCTGAAGAAATGAGTGAAACACCCGTCGGCAAAGGAAATCTAATTTCAAGGAATTTCAAAAAAGAACTTCTGCTTCCTAATTCATAGAAACGTTTTTAACTTAATCAGAATAATTTTTATATTTAAAGAATTACAAAAATTCAGATTTTTAACTGCTAAAATTCGTGCTGAGTTTCGCTAGTCGAGCACAATATATATTTTTAAGAAACTTTTTACTCAATTTTATATGTTTCGTTAGCAAAGTTTTTCCTTTATTCAGAATAATTCGCCGAAATCTTCGCTGCATTTTCTTCTTCATTCAACATTCTTCATTGCTTCTCTTCTCTCTCCTTTTTGTTTGGATTCGAGGTCGCGGGTGTTGAAGCCTTTGCGGTCCTTGGCTTCTTACTCGTTGGTTTGGTGTTGCACACCTTAACAGGACCTAGAGACGGCTACCTCTCACGCTTCCCATACTGGGAAGTGGAAGTTTCCTCAATGTATTCCGTCTGGGTGCCCCTTAGGCTAGTTTTTGCCATCGCCCTCTTCATCGCCTTACGGGTGGTTTCCTTTGCTCCTTTAGTAGCAAGGAGTCCGATGCTGTATGGTACGTAGGCCATGTTAAAGTCAGCGCTCACCGTAGCCCTGTAAAGTTATTACGGTAAGACCTTTAACTTTTGGATCTCCAAATTGATTCGCAGATCCACATTCCGTCGTCCCCTGCAGAAAGACTCCATATCGGATACGACGCGAGCCATTTCCGCTGCGCACTCGATTCCGTCCTTAAGTCTTTCCGCCTCTATAGCCAAGACCATTTTTACCTGGGATTTTTGTCTCCCGTCAGGATCATGCGTTATGTCCGTATACTGTAGTAGACTACCTAGTATCCTAGAGACACCGTTTGAGACCCCACTCTCTGGTGCCAATCAGTCCTAGGCACGGCTGTTCAAACCTTGCCTTGGGGTTTTAACTGCGTTTATTTCGAGGGGCCTATTTTATTTCATCCATTACCTCTAATTCCAACGAGCATTCCCCTATCCACCACCAGGGGACGCTCCAAGTAGGGGTATCACCTGCCCTTCACCACAGACAACTGCGTTGGTACTTAGGCCAAATGGTAGAGTGGGTGTTAAAAACCTTTCTAGTGACAAAGGAGGACGTTATTTACAATGCAATCGGTACGCGTGGCACCTGAGAGGTATATTCTCAGAATGTTGCTAACAATGAAAACGTCGAGATCCAAAAACACTGCGGGAATATGGCTATATTCGGAATACTGCCTTAAAAATCAACACGGGTCTCGGACAATAGGCTTTATAGCTTGAGCACCAGGGAAGCACTCCCTCCCCCCTCTGCTTTTAACGTTTCTATTTTTTCCCGGGTGAAACACTTCATGAAGTCACAAAGTAGGATATCATTTTATGATAGAGGGTGGAGCAGTGCAATGATGGTCGATAGGCGATCGCCAACCCTCGCCAGCGGTTTGTTTCTTGGACTGATTAGGAATAAAAAGGTTACATTTTTAAAATTTTCGATTAGTAATTTAGAAATAATGTATACACAATCTACGTTGCTTGGTGCCGACGATTCCAATGATATTTTATCTAAATTAATATGCTAAAAATTCGATTAGTTTAAATTCACGTTGAAATGTGTTGAATTTTTATGAATTTACCCTGAATTTGTTTAAACTTGCCTGAAATACTGACAAATCTGACTAAAGTCAGATTGTATTATTTTAATTAGAAACAAAAACATCACACACTTTTGGTCACATCTAAGGTTAGAAACACACTCAACTCTAGGTCAGGCTACGGACTACTTGCGCTAGCCCTGCCAGATCAAGCTAGAAATTTATCCCCACCATAGCTACTGTATGGAAGCCACAAAATAGAAGGTAGATGAAAAGCAATGTAATTATGGAAATTTATTTCGAGAAAATAACGCACAAGCAAATGTGAGTAATTTTAAGAACGAAAGAGATTCATACTATTGTAACGGAAATCAAACAACTTTTTGAAAAATTAATGCCACGTCGAAACATAGAATGGAAATTAAGAAAGATATATAAATATCTGAGAATTGAATATAAGGTTTATATTTAAAGAAACATTTATTAAAATTTTTCAGAATTAGAAATTTTAGGACGCGAATGGGAAACAGAATTACAAAAATCTAAAATTAGAGGCCCACTAACTAAACATTTTAGAAAGAGATAATGGTAAAATAGATAAAAATAAAGATACAGAAAACTATCAGGGCCAAAATTATATTAAATAGGAAAATAAAAACAGAGATCAAAAACAAAATAATTATCAAAATCTATCGAGACATTTTAGACCGGGATATAAAAATCAACAAAATAAATATTCATTTCGACCAAACTTTTCAAATGGAAATCAAAAAATTTTTAATCAAAGATCTCAAAATGATAATCCAAATTTTAGAAATAATCCGAGACACCCCGGAAATCAGAAGGTCATCTATAATAATAATCATTTTAGAAATCAACACACAGCTGGCTACGTATTATTACATGCAATGAACGAGCTGTCAGGAAATACACAGACACGACAAATTGAAGACACTCCGCAAATACCAGCGCTTTTATTTAATGCGGAAGAAAATAAAAATAAGTCAGAAGACAAGAAAAAAAATAAAGGATAAATAAAAATATTAAAAATTTAAAGTATGAAAATATTAGGGAGAATAAAAATGGTGAAATGAATGTAAGTCGATTGAATTTTATGGACACAAATTTAGGAAACCGAAACTTTATTAACAAATATAGATAACCCATTACATGCTACAATTGCGGGAAAATATGCCATTTTCTCCCTAATTGTTGGTATAGTTTGAATCAGGAAAACGCAAACGGTCGCTATTAAAGGCGTGAAATAGTAGACAAAGCCAGAGATTGCCAGAATTACTTGACACAAAAACAAAAGACTCGGACGAAACAAGATTTCACCTTATGATAGATGTTAAAGATTTTAAATTTAGAGGAACCGATAAATGATACATGAATGGTAGCAAATGGACAAAAATTGAAAATTACAGGGCAAGTTTTAATTCCACTAAAAGTAGGTCATGTGGAAAAATATTTTTTATTTAGATTGGTACCTGGTTTAAAAATGGATTATGAGAAAAAGGTTTGATGGTTACCAGAATTACAAAATATTAGGTATGCTATAGAAGCGAATGTAATTAAAATGCAGGAACCGATAAGGAAAGATATCGAGGAAAATAAGAATAGGGAAATCAAGAAAAGAAAATTAAAATTCGAAACGAAGATTATCCTGAGAAATAACATACGAAAGAGAGAGAGACAGATTCGCTACATTGCGAAGTCTCTTCTCCCGTGATGCCATAAACCCCACCCCAAGCCCTCCTTAAGGTGTTCGCACATAAAATGCCACTGCCGTGCGCCTGAAACGTCAGTGCATCGTCGGTGCGCACGGATATAGCGCAGGCCAATAAAATGCAACCAGTCGTGCTTTTGCAGTCACTTGGCATACATACCGCTTACTTACTGTTAACGTGAGGGTTTCTCGCTCGGTGTAGGTTATCGCACAAGAAAATCGGTTGCAGTGCGCTGCAATGGGTTTGTGCAAGGACGGCACGTCCGTGAGACGTCTCCGGTGCACGGCGGCAGATTTTCTTGTGCGACCACCTTTACAGGTGATGCACTAGACTCGATCCCGGTAGCACCCCAGCCGGCACAAAGTGTACGGGCGCCAGTAGATTAAATAAGCAGGCTAGTCAAAGTAGAGAAAGAGACAGAGAGAGAGAGAGAGAGAGAGAGAGAGAGAGAAATAGTTAGGGCCATTGGAATGCGAAAAAGAGAAATATGATTCTAATTTAAAGACGGAAAACGATAAAAAAGAGGAAAAATATAATTGAAACAAAAATAACTAATAAAGAAACAGTATTAAAACAGTATTAAAATCTAAGTAGCCATAACATAGATGTACAAGGACATAAGCCAATTAAACAAAGATATTATTATGTATCACCAAAAATTAGGGACTTTATGTATGAAGCAGCAGATAGACTATCAGAAGAGAAAATAATAGAATCATTGAATAGCGACTGGTCAAATCCAATAGTAATTATTGAAAAACCTAATGCAAAATATAAATTCTGTTTAGATTTTAGAAAAGTAAACATAATTACTAAAAAAGATTGATATTCAATTCCGATAATGAGTGAAATATTAGACACACTGAAATGAACATGACACATGCCTAAAATAGATAGATAGATTGTTTCGGAGAAAGAAATGTATCAGTTCAAAAGGATTGCCATTTGGCAACATGTTTTAATTGGCTAAAGGTGAAAAAATTTAAAAATTCAAGAAATAATCAGTAGAATTGAGAAGATTTCAAAGAATTAAAAAGATTTTGCAAAAGAACCTCTAACGTTTTAAAATGAAGCCGAAGTGTTTTAACAGAATAAACAAATTTTGAATGATTTTTCTCACCCTCGATCTCCATTTTTTAAAAAGAAAATTCCGCAAAAATGTTTATAAAGACCCTCTTTGATACCAGAACGGAACAGCCGAGATACGTGGTTTGATAAGGATAATACGAGAACATTCAGAGCACTTGTTCAGCCGTGTTTCTTTCCAATCGTTTTAATAAAATATTATCTATTACATTTATTCTTGAAACTTCATCTTTTTAGTATAAAAATTAAGGTCCTTGGATGAAATTTAAACTATCGTTCTTAAAAGCTCAGCTTTATGGTTGATTCATAATTTTACTGTGTACATAAATTTTATTTGAAAGGCGTTCCTGGAATTGGGAGGATTGAAATGAACCATAGAAAATTTGTTCGCCGATGATGGGGTGAGTGGGTGGAGACAATGTTCGTGAGAAGAGGCGATTTTTTTTGTATTTATTTAAATCTTAATAAGTGAGCGATAAGAATGAAAAATAAAGGCGATAAGAATCAAAAATTCGGATGATATTCTGCTTTATTATCCCCAATGAAGCCTCTTTTAAGGTAAGTTAGATACCATTTATGATATGTAACCTAATAAATTACAAAAGTTTTAATAAGATATGTACATTGTTAGCCAAATTCTTAATTAGCTTTCAAATCAGTTTCCCTTATAACTGCAAAAAATGTGGGTCGCTTATAATCTGTTTTTTACCGCCATGGTCATCTTTAACTTAATTGGTGAATATAATACTAAGATATCTCTAATTTTGAAAAGTTTTTTAAACTCTCCACAATTAACGAGGTTTGCGTCGTCATACGTTTTTTATCCTATCTTATTAAAAAAAGTACAATTTTCAAATTTAAATCAATTAGCACATTTAATCGTTTAGTATTCTGTCAGTGTTTCTGATTGATACTCTAAAATATCTTTTCCACACAAGATTTTTACCAAATCTTATCTTTTGGAATGACGAGAATTTTATCAAATTCTATTCGTACATGAATATTATATTTTCCCGTTAAAGTTGCTTATTAATACTTTAATGCACTGCGGACACTTATGAAATTCATTTTTAACATCACAAATTCATAAATGTTTTTGTTGTCTTTTTACAGAAATATCATCCAGCATGCCGCCCAAAACAATGGACCTTCTAGCAAATTTTGGAAATGATAACAAAAGTGCTCATAATCAAGGTACCTACAGGTCAAATAAAAACTGCTAACAGAAACGTTAACTAATAAATATTTTTTTATTTATTCTTTATAACTTTTAGTTAGCTCTTGCATCAGTACAGAATTTAAAATACACTTTATATATCAGAAAATTTGATTGAATTTTCTATCATATTCTGTCCATGTAGAAGTCGGGTAAACTTTTATACATATATTTTTTCATATTCTGTCAAATCTTATTAGTACAAGACTTGTATGTAATCCTCTATATTCTTATCTTCAACTCATATAGCTTCTAATTACTCATGAAGAAAACCTACATTAATTTTAGATTCTGATAAGATTATTTCTAAAAATATTAAACCCACTAACTGCCCTAATAAAAATTGTAAATACATTATGGTAACTAGGCCTGATAAAGGTAATGTCACAGTTTTTATGGATGATAACGATTTAAAAAATAAAATGAAAATGTTGCTTACCCATTCTAATACATATATCAAATTAGATCTTCATCACAGAAACAAAACTAGTTTTCGAAATATACATAAACTCGATAAATATACTAAATAAAGAAAGGATAAACTTAGCCTATAAGACCATTGTAATTCAGTTTATAAAAATACTTGATATTGCTCTAAATAAGGTTAAAGAAACATAGAGACAATTTCAGTATTTCACACAAAATCATTCAGGTAATCCTAATGTCATGAAATGGAATGTTATTGAGGTTTTACATGAGCAACCCTAATATCATAAACTACCTTTTTCTAAAATTGTTTCTCTTATAAGAAAAGAAATTAAAAGCCTAAAACTTCTTTCAGATTTACATTTTTGAACGAATCTCATATGACGATAATTTGATCTTTATGCTAGATTTGTCTTTAATGCTAAATTGTTCTTAATGACCTCATAACATTTTTACACTTGTTTTTCCCGCATAGTAATATTTTTATAAGGCACGTTTTGCACAATATTATAATGATTGATTTTTACTTAATCCCTATTCAAATCCAATATGCGCGTTCCTGATTTTTCAGAGACTACGCACTCCAACTGATAAATTTGTCAGTGCTTGTTTATCTAAAATGAAGGCGGATCGTTCGCTTTATTAGCACACGAAAAATAATGTTTCTCAGTTTCTGAAAAATCCCCAAATATTGGATAATTTTTATTGGCTTCTACTTAATGCTTTGAAATTGGTTTCAGATAAAACTTTTCATCTCTTTATTTTTATGATTATTTCGCTTCGTACTATAATCATAACATTCAAATGTAACCCTTTGATTATAACCATTCAATATATCAACATGCTACTTCATAAAGAAGAACATAAAATTAGAGATTTTTATACAATTATTTTTTGGATATATATTATTTGTTTGCGCATGTATTCAAACACTCACAGTTGAAATGTTTGTTCAATGGAGCCTCTATTTCAGGCGATCCAGGTGCCGGACCATCTTCTTCTGCTGATAGGCAACATCCTCCTTCCCGTGTTCTTTCTAATGCCATAATTCATTCTCCAATCAGGAATTCTTCTCATGCCGAACCTCCTCTTTATTCAAGGTCCCGCTCTCCTCCAGCCGTGTATAGAACTTCACCTAACAGTCTTCCTTTTTCTAACGTACTTGGCTATGGACTTGATCAACTTGAATTTATTCGACTTTTTCCCTATAAAAATCCACAGAGGCAATTCGAACTTAGAAGATTCACTTTTCCTACCAATAAACCACTTGAATTACTCGAAGGGGCGAATAAATATAGGTCTTTACCAACCCAAGAACAAATTGTATTATCAACATTCGATGATGACGTCTTTGCAATATTGGGTAGCAATGATACTCTTGCTGGAATATATACGTACAATGCTAGATTCAGCTCTAGAATGCGGGCAAAAATCAACATGAGAGACGGCAAGGTTACCCGATTGACTACAGATGAAATCAGGGAAACTCCAGTGGGTCCCCATCGCCAACTCTTATATGGCTATAGAGCAGAACATCTAAACCACAGTCATGGGTGAGTTACATTAAAAAAAAACGAGTTATCGTAAATCCCATTTTCAGTTAATTTTGTAGTTAAAATAACGATAAATATATTCTATGCTTATGTCTATCAATAGTCATGGATACCACTATAGTTGCTTTTGAACTAAAACTATTACTTCAGTCGCTTTTTTAATGAATTCAAACAGACAACCCAAGAAATGTTCAATTTTCCTGAATTAATATCATTTCAAATTAGAATTCTTTTTAACTGAAATCAGTAGCGTTTAGATGAAGCCAATGCATTTTTTTTAACTTGTTCTATCTTTTTAAATCAGTTTTAAAGTACAGTACCCTCATACTTATCGCGAGAGGCTCGTACTGGAATTCGCGTTATGTGAGTTCCCCCGCTACATTAAAAAACTATCGCCCCATGGGTTTACCTTCATATCTGATTCGTTTAGAAAATCAGATATGTACAAAAAAGGTAATGTAAATATTTGACGGTTGAGGAAACCTGTAGCAGAAAACATAAGGAGGTTATAACATTCCTTCAACATATTAATACTAAAATCCGTATGGTTTATTAAGATTTATTCACAAGAAAATAAAAAATGGAGTACTCTACACTGGAACGGCATGCAAGTGTTTCCATATAAAACAATTTGGGTTGAATTTTATTTTCTAGAATTGATTGCCATTGATAAATTGAAACTAACTTATTAAATAGGTTACATTGAATATCAACATTTTTGAAAAAGTCGGTAGTGGAGTCAAAGCGAGTAGGGGAAGTCGCGATAAGCGGTGGTGCGATAAGTGGGAGGGTACTGTATGTTAATTTCGAAAGAAAAGCATCAAATTCTCCTTAATTTCCTTAAGGTCTTCCCACGTTAAAAAAAACAATATACGGTTGATATATGAGCGGCTGAAAGTAAAAACGGGACACAAAAAGTTTAGAATTAAAATTGTAACATAAATTTTTCGGAGTAAAAAAGGAACAAACTAATCTTTCGAGCAAAAAAGGAACAAAATTTTTTCGGAGAAAAAATGCAACATACTGATTCTCCGAGCAAGAACGGAACAAGCGCGCGCATGGGTGGACGGAGGAGATGCGCACACGGATGTTAGGTGGGGAGAGAGGCTCGAACCGTTTCCAGCTACGAATCATCATGTTTGTTACAAAATTGTTTATAAATAAATTATAACGTTTGACTGAGATTTTGTAACTTCCATCATAAAAAGTATCAGAGTATCAAAGTATCGTAAGAAATAAGCTATCTGAAAATCCAATAATGTGGATTTTGCAATAGTTTGCATAAGCAAACGTACTGCCGAACTTCCTAAGTCATAGATTTCCCATTTCACGATTTCCGATTTTTATTTTATTTTGTTTTTGGCGCCTATTTCTTAAATTAAAACCGGCCAAAAGGATTCTTCTCAAATTGACGTGCACGTAAAAAATTAGTCCGGGTAGGCGGCATGCAGACAACGCCGAAGAGTTTCAGTTTGTTTCCATTCCGAAGAAAATTTGATTTTAAAAAATGTTGGAAAAAGACTAAGTAATTTTGAAATTCAATAACACACATGGTAGTTGTTTAAATGATTCTTAATTATCTTTGACTGAAAATATTTATTAAAAAAAGTACATGTTAAATAAAAAATATTTCTGTTAACCTTTATGAACGGTATCATGTATTCGCAACAAAAAAAAACATTTTCACGTTTGACAGGGGGAAAAATTGTGTAAGCAAACAATAATAATAGCTCATAGCGAAATATTACAAAATTGTTTAATTTTAAAGAATAATGCGTAGCATAGTTTATCCAAGGATACAAATGATGAACAATGCAAACAAATTTAAAAAAAATAAATTTTGATATATTTTAATGATTTAGCAAAGATTTCAATAATTTCACATATATCAATCAATATGTCCGAAATTTTAAAGATTTTTTCGCAAAGATTTCTAAAAATTTCGGAAAGATTTCAATGATTTTTAATATATATTACCGTTTCAAGTATTTCGCAAAGACGTTAAATAGGTTGGACACATTTCAAAAAGAGAATAATTATTTCCAAAAATTTCACAAATATTATAATATATTTTTAAAAAATTTTTAATTTTTTGTAAAGATTTTTAAAAAAATCCAATAACTTTAAAAACATTTGCAGAGGCATAAATAAATTGGCAATGACTTTACAAAGATTTGAAAAATTTCAAAATCTATCAAAAATATTTTAAACTATTTTATAAAGATTTTAACATTGTCCAAAATATACTAAATACTTAAAAATATTTTTGAAAGCATTCAATGATTTCGCAAAGATTTCAATGATATTGCAATGATTTGAGCAATTTACAAAAAAATAACAATGAATTTCCTAAGATTTCAATAATTTAAAAAATATTATCAAATACTTTATAAAATATTTTTAATATTTTGCAAAGATCCCTGATTTATTTAAAATATTTGAATAACTTCAATGATTTCTCAAAGATTTCAACAATTTTACAAATATTTGCAAACATTTCAAAAATATTTTAAATATTCGACAAAGATTTTAATAATTACCTAAAGATATAGATTAAGAAGGTTTTACAAAAATATAGATTCTTTCACAAAGATTTCAGGTAGATTTTGGGAAAAATTCAAGCGATCTGATGAATTTAATCATTTGATTTCAGAATGGGGAACATCAATACTTAGCCCCTCTCTAGGCGATTTCTTAGAGGGGCACTGCCCCCAATGCGCCTTAGCGTTCCAACCATATTTAATAGCAAAAGTATTTTAAAACTAATTTTCAGCTTGTTAAACAATTATTATTTGTTTAGATAATCACTTCTTTCTAGCCTGAAAATGTATTATTTTTTAAATACATGATACCGTTTATCAATGTTAACAGCAATATTTTTATTTGACATATTTTAAAAGTGTTAAAACAAATTCTACCTGTTTCAGTTTTTTTCTCTAAGAAATAATTAAAATTAAGTTTTTTCTGAAATTAATTACACATTTAACGAAAGCTGAGAGAAACGTTTTTTAAAAGAAAAAGTTAGTACTTTTTTTAATTATTATTTTTTGTTGAAGACAACTCAGAATAATTTAAACAACTAGCAATCACTAAATTGAGCTGCTGTATCGAATAAGGGCACATAAAACTATTTCGCCGGGAGAGGGAAGGCTCCTGGAAGCTTTAAAAAACATCTTCGAATTTTAATTTTTAAAGACTATATCTATATGTAGAATTTCCTTGCGCATCATTTCCCCTCATACAAAAATGAAAATTATCTGTCTTTTATCCATTATATATAAACTGCATGCAATTATTTCAGCTAGACGAAGGGTCCTTGGTCTAAAGCTATTAAGTGACATTTTTTCCAAATTTTTTTTTGTTTTGTTTTGGTGTCTATAGCATAGAACCGCGGTAGGGATGGGCGATACTGAGAAAAAGTATCGATGCTGAAGTATCGATACTTTAAAAAGTTCGATCTCGATCCAAG
>JAAAKG020157611.1:0-29953 GCA_010014905.2 Druon quercuslanigerum | reverse complement strand
GATGAAATTAATTAATTAATAGAAGTAATAAAATTCAATAATTAACATATACAATTATTATTATAATTATTATAATATTTTTTTATTTATTATAATAAAAAGTACACATTTTCCTTCAGAGAAAATTATTTTTCAAAATTATCATCATCAATCAGGTTAAAAATTAAACACGGGACACAAATCATCGATTTATCAAGATTTTTGTAAATGTCGGTAACACGAATCTGTGTTCAGCGCCTCTCTCCCCAATATATTTTAATGAAACAATACGTTTTTGAATACTAAGCATTTTTAAATGAAAATTGTTTGTATTGAAATGATTTCAGTTTGAAACTTTGCAAACGCTTTATATCCACTGTTTTTAAATTTTCTAATATACGCTTTAAACTATTAATTCTGCTAACTTTAAAGTTATATATTTTTATTTTCTCATATTCATAATTTTAAATTGTTCCATTTTCGTTTTAATTTTTAAAGTGAAACTGCTGAATGTAATTGTTTTATATTTAAAATAATTTAATTATGAAGGTTTTCCAAATTAACTTTTTTATGACTCACAGTTTGAACTTTTTCAATATTGAACATTTTAATTTTTTAAATGTTTTGATTGCTCAATTTTTAATGATAAAAAATATATGAAAAACGTTAATTCTTTACATTTGAAATTATTTTATTGTAGAAGTACTTCACTGTAGTTACCCATATTCAAAAATTTTTATTCTAACCGTAGGGTCGATAAAAGTAACACATTACTCTCGAACACTGTACAAATTGTAGCGAAACTTTCAAGCGAAGAACAAGGCCTCAGGGATTTAATGTAGAGGAAAATTCTTTTTAAGAAACACTCGACTCGAATGACCCAAATATTTGGTTTACTCGATTATGTTTAGTTTAGAGCGCGATCACGTTCACGCTACTTTTGGCACGAAGTCCAGAAAATTGAAAAAGTGACAACAAGAGTCTAACGATAATTCGGTGTGAGATTCTACTTTCTGGGAAGTCTAATGTCGACGTATTTGCAGGGCGAAAGCTTAATCTTCCTGAAAAAGATCAAAACGCATATTATAATAATTCTTAAAAGCTCTGGACAGATCTAGATCGGTTCCAGATCAGCATAGCCTATCGTAAAAATCGAATTAAAATCTTCATTTCGATACAGTCGTAGACCACCACAATACCATAGAATTTCAAAACACAACTGGATTCATAAGTAGAAGATTAACAGAAACAGATGACGATCAATGTAAGCATGACATTTTTTGACAATGTACATTTACTTTCCAAACGATTTTGAATCGTTTACTTTTTTGATGCGTCTCTCTCGAATCGATGTCGTCGCGACCCTTATCGGACAGTTTGAAACGAATTTGCACTATTTTTGGGATATAGTTACTTCTGATATAAGGAAATTCACAAATAGATCTAGAAATATGAATATGTTTCTATAATATGTGATTACAATTATTATTACAAATACATCTTTAGAATTCGTAATGACAAATATTTTAAAATAGAATGTTTTGTGAAACCAATTTCTTAACTCCTTTCAGAAAAATATTGTCGACATTATTGAATAATTTTTTTTAAAGACCATTTATTTCTCAAAAAAGGTTTTATTAATATTTCAAATTAAAATTCTAACTTTATTATTTTTTTGTCGTCCTACTGTTCGGGAGACTAAAAACAAATGTGTTGATATTGTACATATATGTGGTTATATGAGTTTCTATAGATATTAAAAGATTCTATATAATTTATTTTATAAATTCTTTTCTTACACCAATACTTTACAAGTTTTGAAGACCGGACGATAAGGGTCAAGATGAATGCGCCTTGCACTTGGTTTATGATAACGTACTCGAATAGATGTGTATAATACAGAACAACGAACCACTGTTAACTTCACATTATCATTAAAACGACTTTAATTTAATACAATATAATTATCAATAAGAATCGACCATCGCCGTTCGATTCGATCGAAAAACGTGGGACTTTCTCCCTCACTGGAAAACTTTAAAACCTCATCTAGGACCTACTCAGTCAGTCGTCGTCAATGAGTCAACGGAATATTCGCTCAGTGAACTATAAAAAATCGTTCATTTTTTGCCATCAGCTTTGCGAAGCGAGTTTTGGTAATGTTTTGACTTAGAAGGAACGCAGTTAGATTATGAACTTTATGGAAGAAACTGTGATTGATTCAGATAAGACGTTTCTGATTCTCTGAGTGGATGCAAAATACCAGAAAAGGCTGTTAAAGACAATGTGGTTCTTTTTCTCATAATGTAAGATCGTCCACAAACTCTCTCTCTCTCTCTCTCTCTCTTGAAATCATCCACAGTTCCCAATATTAGTCTAATCAAATCCAAATCCACTCTTATCTCTAATATTTATTCCTGTTCCACGCTGATATCCACTTTTTTGACCCTCGCCGAATCAGCCGGCAACAGCTGAAGCCGTTCTGGTTCTGCATCCAGCATGATGATGCACATGAAACTTTTTCCCGAAGCCTGGTCCCTCGGATAGATCGTGACAGGAGCAAACTTGTCCACTGATCCGTCCACGTACGAGCAGAGTTTCTTATATACTTGGGGAAAGTGCCTTCTCAAAGATATTCCACGTAGCTTGAGCTGCATCTGAATATTATTAAAGCTAATCTCCCTACCTCTCCTGGGAGTATTTTGTCCATTGCTTCCAGGCAAAGAGGTAAGAACCAAAGTATCCGGTGATTCCAATTCTCTGACAGCAGGGCATGGTGAGGAAGTTTGTTGTCTACTCTGCGGTGAAGCGGAAGATGATGAATTTGGTTGCCTGCAAGAGGCCTCTAGTCTGATCTTGGCACACCTGGAGACCAACTGTCTTTCCCACTTTACAGCTCCACTAGTGGGGACTTCGCTAACAACGCAGACAGCCACGTAAAGGACAAGCCTTGTTTCTGGATTATAGGATTTGCAGAGCCTCATCACCTCGGCGTAGAGCTCAGAACCCATTTCACTGGGAAGAAGGTCGGACCATCTCACGTAAGTTGGTTCCCCCAGGTCTATGAAACCATTATTGATGAATTTTTCTGCAGATTCCGGACTGGAAAAGAAACACTTTACGGTCCCACGGCCATGCGAAGCGTAGCCTCTTTTGGCCAGGGCAGAAATGTGTTTCAAGGTTGTGGGATCTTCCTTGGCTGATGAGAGGACTTGTTTGCAAAGTGCACCAGCCCGAGAATGCAAACAAGTTCTGCGGTGACGCTGCCAGTGGGCTCGCCTGCATTCCCTGGAGCAGTAGAGACAAGTACAATTGTGGCAGCTTTTATAGATCCTCCTGGCCTCGACAACGCTTGTCACGTTGGTACACTTGTTGTTTCTGCAATGAACTATCTTTTCCAAGGCGCTGAAGCCTCCGTTCTCATGGGAGTTGTCGAAGGATACCCGTCGCTGTCGCAGGTTTGTAGTAGACTTGGAGTTTGAACGAGAAGGTAGAGAGTCACTACCTTCACTCTTACGACGCACCAGCTCGCCTATGTAGTAGGAAGCATGCTCTTCTTGGGCTCGAACGTCCAGGACACTCCTAGCGGACTCTGTGGTAAAGAAAGTTTTTTGTTCAAAGTTATTTTAGTAGTACTTAAGAGTGAACAGACGAATCGTTTGAGAGCTTTGTGATCCATTTTATAAATGAAATTTATATTGTTTGGTAGAATATCAACCATGTTCGATAACAAAGGAGACCACACATGAGGTCTGTAGGATTAGAGCTTAACGTTATTTCTTTACTCGCTTCCAACTATGGAACCGAGTGATTCTTTATAAATAATTTTACAATATTGATGTGCCGCACCCTGATATTTTACTGTACAGTGACAATGGTTAAGATTCTTTGCATCATATTTTTCAAATGCTTTTTCGGATGAATGAAAAGTCTTGTCTACTCTAAACTTTTGTCCTTCTTTAGACGTTAATATTTCAATTGAAATAATATCTTTCGAAGCCTAAATCTAAAATCTTCAACTTAACCATTAGTTATTGAAGTTTTGTGTTTCTTGTTCATCGACCGGAAAATTTCAGAGTCGTGATTTTGATTCAATCTCAATGATCATTAAAGTTACAGTTTTCAACATATTTTTCTGATCAGAATCAGATACTAATACATCAGCATTACTGCCTTTTTTTACTGATCTTAAAGAAGCGCCAACAGAATTTTCAGAATTAATATCAAACTTTAATTCTATAGACCTTAAGGTTTGCTTTCTTCTTTGGTAGAGTGATTTATCTTTTGGCTTAAGTTTTTCTTCAAACTAAGGTTTTGTAAAAATCATTGGAATATTCTGCCTTAAGACATTTTTAGCTTTTACTTGAATGCATAGACCATAAAATATAGGTTGGTACTATCCTTATAGTTCTATCAAGTAATAAATAAATACATTATATTATATTTTAATTACTTTATACAGATTTTGGGAATGTAAGTTTGTACGTTCAGCTCAACTTACTGGCTTTATTCTACAACTAGTAAAATACTTATATATGTATTTTAAAATAGTGTTCTATCTATAAAATTGTGTACATTAAGATTTAGGAAATATATATTCTAACTTTTTACCTCAATTGTCCATAAATAGTTCCACCTTCTGTTTTTAGCTTACAGCTTCAAGAGTTTCTAAAATACCTAAAAGCTATAAATATTAGCATACCTTATAGTAAAATATTTGGGTTTTGGGATTTTCTGTTCTTGAATTTAAACATGTATAAATGAAGAAGACCAATTTTCATCTGTGACTAGACGAAGAATGTTGAATTGTCTTTTTTGGACTTCAATTATTTTATTGAAATAAAGTATTTGAGGAATAAAGCCAAGCGATAATTAATACATTTTAGTATAATAAAATGGATCGCAATAGCTCAATAAGCAAAAAGTTCGAATTAAAGATAGGTCATCTAAAGTTTCCAAATTAGAGTAAAAAAATTATTGTAATACATATATTTATATCAAATACATGGCGTAACTAAATCAAAATATATGCCTTGAATTAGGAACTTTTAATATTAAAGTTTATCTGAAAGTTTTCTTGTCTGTGCTATTCACCTATGTTTATTTTAACTCAAACTTATAATATATTCTAGATTTTGACTAATATTTAACAATCTTATTCTTTATCAAATCTGCTAATTTAATTAAAGAATATAATGATCAAATCTTAAAATTCTTATTTCCGTTTTATTTTTTAAAAACACTTAAGATAATATTAATTCAGAAGAGTTATCCAAAAAGTTTTCAGAAGGCTTAAACTGAATAAATTTTGATAATAATATAGCAGAAATGTGAGTATAGTTTCCCTTGGAACTTATAGCTCAGAAAATATTTTTGTTTTAAAACAACCCACTTTTTAAAACTTCGTTTTAGATCCCAGAATTTATTTCTTAATCCGAAAAATAAAATGTATTAGTACAAATTTTTATATGTTTTGTATGTACATTTAACCATTTTCTCTCGATATTTCTTCATTTTTACGCAAAAATTATGCTTTACTTATAAAAACAAACCTGTACCTGTCCACAGTAATGGTTTAGTCCGAAAACAACTTATATGAAGCCTGTGTTTATAAGTACACAAATTAAATTAAATAAATTGGCGAAAATGAAAGCTGACATTCTTTGAAAAAAATACTTTTCCGAATTCGCAAAACGCTTCACATTGAGGTCACCAGATACAGAGTGTCGACATCTTTTATGATATTTTGCGGAAAAAATCTGATTTCATACATTATCAGAATTAGCAGATTTGAAGTAACTAAATAAAAGCAGGCGGTATCGTTTTTCTTGTAGTGTAAGCTAGTGTGACTCATTAATATATAACAAATTTAAAAAAATGCTTATGCTCTCATCCACAGAATTTTTTTATCGTAAAAAAACTGATACGTTCTAAACAGTCAAGTTGGTTAATATTCACAAACTTGCACACATGACTTGAATTTTTTCGATCCATTTATAAAAATGAATCAAAAAGTTTTCTCAGTTTACATTGAAATCTTTTGCGCACCGAGTACCGAAACTTTTTTCAAAGCGAAAAATGGGGTCTAAACTAAAAATTCAAATAATTTTTGATGTTATTGTTTCGACTAGGTAAATTTGATCATTAAAGATGTTCAAATTTTTTTGATATACTGGTCAGTTTGTAATAAAAATATTACAAATTTGTGTAAAAATATATATTACAGTCACAGAAAAACGACCCTCTGATTCCGGCGGGATTCCTGGGGACCAGTCTACGGGTTGTTCGAATCCCGCGGAGTGAAAGGATTTTTTTTCTCAGACTATGCAATATTTATTATTACATAAATTTGTAATGCTATTATTACAAACTGATCAGTATATCGAAAAAATCTTAACATCCTTAATTAAAAATTGAAATTTCCGAAATGGACCAAATGGTGGAACCGTACAGGATGGCCAAAAAATGGTATTTTCTATTACCTCCCATTTCGAGAGTGTCGAAAATTTCCATTTTTAGCCAATTGGTAACTTCAAGTGGTGTAAACGATTTGGCTTAACTTGAAAACGCATGACTTTGTTAGCATTGGAACGAACGAACGCCCTCAGTTGGACAGTCGCTAACATCCTAAAGACGTACTAAAGACGAATCTTCGTGCCCACTGGGGACCATTATCTTTATTCTATCTTTTCGATTCTATTCTTAACTTCTTTTTTATTCTCATGAATGGCACTGTAAATTAGAGTTACGCCATGATCAGATTTACATTATTCATCGCTTAATACATATTGGACCTCGCATTTAGATGACCTATAAACGATCAGCGTCTCGCAGGACATAGGATAAGGAATCTATGAGTTGATGTGTGGTCAATCCATGATGTCAAGAAATGAATTGACAATGTTCGATAATTTCTGAAGTGGATTTGGTTGGTTTATGGATAATGATGAGGGCGTGTGAAAAAGCATGTGTAACACTGGATCACTCCTCGAGTTCTTCAAGGTTCCATACCTTGTGTCCCGAGGATCGATGATGCCACTTACGAAAAACGACGAGTCGCTGGCGACTTTTAGCTTGCTGCAGTATCACGAACTGCCGACCCGCTCGTCTTCGCGAGGGATAAGAGAATAGAAGGGGGATGATGGGAGGAATGAACTGAATATAAAAAACGTCAGAACGAAAACTTACATAGTCCTCCTACCTTGGAGGTCTTGGCGCAGGTCGCTACAGCTCTTCCCGGCTTTGACATTCGCCTGATTGACGTTGTTTCGTTGGCGAACGGACGTGGAACCGGAAACGGGTCCAGGTCCAGGGCTTGGGGTTCGCGAGGCGGAAGGTAGACCAAGGAGGGAGTCAAGAACGTCCTCCAAGGTGGTAGAACCGGGGCTCGGCTTGTTCCGAAGAAGAGCTGCTGTCGCCATGGCCTCGTCGGTATCACTCTGCCCCGATCCTAACGATTTTCAGAGGTCATCCTCAAGTTTAAGAAGCCTCGATCAAGTATCAAAAACGGTAATTTGGAGAAAAAAACACTGGACTTAAGAAGCTCTCTTATTCTAAGCTTTTTCAGAGAAGATAATATTACAAACTACCGCGGGGGTGAAATTGAGATTCTTTTTTTTAGAGTAATACCGAATGGCTATACTTTACTGAAAATAAAAGCTACGTTCTTGCAGAATCTGAAAAAAGTTGTCCCACTAAATAAACACTTACGAGAACAATGCATTCAAACTTCAATGCATTTTTATCCAATCAAATTTTATATCAACGTTTAGCATTAATGCCTTCTTCTAATTTATAATTTTTTATACTAGATCTTTAGAATTTTAGAATTAGAAACAGTGCAATTTTGCATCAACTGATTTAAGGCATAGAACAAAATGATGAGACGAATTTTATCATGTGAACCTTCTCAGTCATGCGAGGTTTGATCAATTTCTTTATACTCACATAAATAAATTTTATAATGTAAGTTACAACCATGTTGTGCAGTACTGAGATCCTTGCCTGCAAGATTACAATGGTCACGAGTATTTATAATAATTTTTTTTCAAATGCTTTCTCACAAATACAACAAGTGTTGTTTGCTTCAATATCTTGTTTTTGTTTAAACGCTAATATTTCCATTAAGATGATATTTTTTTTAGTGTGAATGCTCATAGTAATTAAGTGTTAAGTCTTAATGACTCATTCTTTTCCTTTAAAAATTTTCCACAGCTTCATTTGGTACGATTTTATAAGAATTGTCTTTTGCAGAAATTTGATAAAAACCTACAAAATAGAACTGTGAAGAATCTTTTAAGATAAGAAAATAAATTATTGGTGATTAAATTAAATCACAATCACCGCAGCTGTACCAATGAGTTTTATTATTACAGAAAATTCTGTTATTTTAGACTTTTCAATATAATCATCACATCAGTACCTAAAGTTTCCATAAAGATCCTTCTTACTTTGTGTCATTTGAAGCAGAATTATTATACTCTTTCAAATATTATTTTACAAAGGGGTCTAGATATTTTTTGCAAATTATAATTCGCTTAAGGAAATATTTGAAAATGTATGCCAATAAACCTGCAGAAGTAAGTGCAATTAATAATAGAAAGAAATATACAATTAAAGATAAAAATCTGAAATTTCATATGAATTTTATATAAAAAATTTCTCGTAATTAAGAGAAGACATTGAACTAAGAAGACACACCATTTTTCAGCTTTGCAAATGTCAACTATTTTAAAATATACAATTTTCTTTTCATGCAAAATTGACGTCGAACCGATTTTGAGAATGATCTTCCATTAATTTATCCATATTTTTTATTACAATAAGTAAACGTGATTTGCAGATTTAAAAAAATCTGTATGAATAAACAAAATTTTCATCATCCATAAAATTAGCGACAGTTCCTGTAATCATATACGTATAAAAACACATGCATATGGCATTTCTAAAATAATGCAGATTCGGGTACTTCTAGAAAATATATCTAAGTTTTTGATAATAAACTATTTGATGATTGCAAAAAGGTGCTGCAAACTAATTAATATCAGCCGTTTAACTTCAAAGCCGCGTAACTTCACAATAAATGTTTTATTCCTTTAATTTGTCTTTGAAAATTATTCGTTATTTCTGTAGATGAAAAATCGATTATTATTTAAATATGTATTAATTTCGAGAGAGAAAAAAGCGAAACAATCGCATGTTCTTTGTCTATTACGAAAAAAATTGAGACTTATCTAGGGATGTAAAAGCTAAAGTTTATATAATAATTATTATTCAACTAAAAATGCGATGTAAGTAGTTAGAAAAATTTCAGAATTGATTTTTTTATTCACAAAAGCTTGATTAATTATATCAATTCTGATTGCTCCACTCATTTTCTTTTAGAGCTAAAAAATTTTTCGATACGGTTCGACATCATAAACTATATTTTCGGGAACACCATACAGAAAAGCTTTATAAGGAAGTCACGAGAGACGCGAAACGAGCTCGACTTTCACAACTAAAAATAATCTGCTTAATCAAATAGAAAATAAGGGAAAAGGCGATGCTCAACAAGCATTTTTACGATAACGATAGAAGTATTACTTACCGTATGAAAATGAAAAGTATAGTATAACTGGAACTAAATAAGAGAGGCGAGCGTGAGAAAGACGTAACAATACAAAGGTACAAACAATAATTTATTTTGTCAAGGATACGTCTACAGAAAATTATAATTGCCACTGCTGGCGGAACATATAGTACTGCCATATTTAAATATAGTAAGCACCCGTTATCAGAACCGTTCAAGAATATAATGCGGCTAATAAAAAATGCTCGAAGAACAGAACACAAAAATAAAGACACTACATGCCAGAAGTCAAACGGTTTTGCGAGCGCTACTGTCGTAATTAAAATCATATCGATATCAATATTAATAATTAATAATAATCAATAATAACCATAATCATAATAATAATTAATAATAATAATAATAATAACCAAATAATAGCATGATCCAAAGTGTATGCAACACAATGGTACTGGACAGAATATGCCATGTGCATATATGCTAAATACGTCTATATACGTATGTAGAAACGTAAATAGGGACAACTTTACAAATAACATACATAAACGCAAATATCTACGCAAAGGCTGGGTGAATTTTACGGGGTTTGAAGGAGCAAAGGTATACTCATTGAGACGAGCTAATCGAGTGGTTTCAGAAATCCAGTTTAAGAAAAAACACAATTCATTTTACAAGTGCGCAGCTCAGAGATCCTATTCGTTCCGTAAAAATTGTTCGTTTCGTTAAAAAAAAAAGAAGCGATCAATAAATGGAATGCGAGCGAGAAACACGCATAATCGATTCTGCTTCTAACGCATATCAGTAGAAAAAGAATATACGAGCTTTAAGAGATTAGGGGTCGTTTCACATATTACGTAAGGATCTTTTCTTTTGTTTATATCGTTGCGTCATTTTTTATTTACGGCAACATTATTTTCATCTTTATTTAAAGAAAAGAAAACAGCCTTACGTAACATGTGAACGATCCCTTACTGTCCACAAGTTTTCAAATTTCTCCTTGTTTCTTAAAGACGATTGAAGGCTTGAGAAACATGCGCTAATCTTAATGTGTCATTCTTAATGCGCTGTTGTTAAATTCCGATTTTCTTTAAAAAAGTAAAAAAAAAACAACAGATATTGCACGATCTTTAAAGAGGCGTTTTCATTATGGGCGGTTGACCTAATCGTGGCGTGACACGATCCAGATAAGACACGAGTGGCGTGCAGATTTAAAAGCATTCTTTAAAAGTTATAACTGAATCTGAATTTGCCGCTATGCAACAAAGCTTTTTGCAATTTTAAGTCCGGCTTTAGTTTTTCTTTAAGAGACGTAGCAGAAAAAACAACTTCATGCAAATGAAAAGTTCAAGTTAACTTCGGAGTTGGGCTCATATGCAAACAAAATCTTCAATAAAACGTATACATTTATAAATGATTGTAACAACTCTAAAAATAACTTTGGTGAAATTCGTTTCAATACATACTTTTTAACAAGCTCAAAGAATAAGAAATACTTAAAATCAACAATAAGATTAATCACATATTAAAAAAGGTTGTACATTCAAATTGAGTAAGAACTTTTGAAGCTAGAACTAGTTTAATTTGAACTACTTAAGTTATTAAATCATCTATTGAATCTTCTATTAAGTCTGCTGTGGAATATTCCATTGAATTTTCCTAATGGGCACTAGTTTAGATTTCGAGCCAACTCCGAAAGAAATCAATAGCCGTATGACGCAAGCCTTTGATGATCTTGCAACAAGTTGATATTAATCGTTGAAGTTTCGATAATCTAAATATCGCGGTCGTGTAATTTGATATTGGTGCAAAAGGGTGTAAAAATAGACGTCTCTGAGATTCGAATTTACATACGAATCGCGGCCTATGTAATAATATGTACAAGTAACAATGATCCTACCCTAAGAAAAAAATCACCCGTCGTCTTTCTCGAGCACCTATATTCTTACAGCCAAATGATCTGCGTCGGACGGGCAATTGCGATACGATATACTTCTCTTATTTTCTGTGTAGAGTGAAATTTATTGAATTGCATGAACCGGTCATCTTCGTACGGAAAATTTAACAGTAATTATTACTGTTATCGCTAATCAAACCAAGACTCTGTATTCAATAATGCCGCAAAAAAATTTGTCGTCTGCGAGTGGGGAGGGGGGCACTTTTACGTGGTTTAAACCCATGCGGCAAGAGGTATCCTCACTCTCAAGCGTAACATTGTATGTGGGTTTATTGAATTCAGAGTCTCAATTGTATCCGAACATGTATCTTTATTCACATTTGTTAGTATTAGTAGCGAATTATTATGCAAGACGCGGAAATCAATCTCATCGTGGCAACTGTTCCGACGGAACTTAACCGCGGTCTTGTTTTTCAAACTGCGACGAACTGAACTCGAGCAAATTTATTGGAAAGATGCCCGGAATCGCGAGACTTTTGATTCCCCTCAGCCCGGCAGACGTTTTGCCCGCTGGTGGTTCAGTGATCCCTGCCAATTAGGAAGTAACCAGTGCCCGAGTTCTAGAACGTTGTGGTGTACCTGATTTCTTGACTTTGAAATTTTTAATCACGATTTCGACATTTTTAAAACAAAATTTGACTTTGGTTTTAATTTAAGTCTTATTTTAGACATCATTCCAGGACTGAATCTACACAAACTACAGAAATTGCATTTACTTTAACCAGCATTAAAAATCTTAATGCCGACATTGATCATAATTAGAGATTGTAAAATTTTCTCTCGAAACTTGGATTACACCCAATTTCCAAATACATGCAATACTTTGGATAGGGAACAAGATACAACAACATGCATCAATTCCTTCCCAATTTTGTCTTCTAAATCTAAAATGTCTAAAATACTTTCTACAATTGAAACCAAAACTGGGAAGGCATCAATGTTAAACGGATCATAAAACTAAGTGACATAAGGTACATTGTTAAAGATTCAGGACCAAAAGGATGTCAGAGATGCGAGTCAAACGGAAAAGAAAAAAAAGTACTTTCAGAATATTGACAGCTACCAATGGGTCATAACTCCAGTTCGCTTCCGGTCTTCAAGTCCTACCAACAGAAAAACATCAACCAACTTGGCACGGCTTTCGCTGCATCCTAACCGGAGATCACTGAGCACCAAAACGAACACTTGGTCAACGACAAAAGGATTAAAACCGTTTCCGTAGGGAAGGTTCGTGTTAGTGTAGAGTCCCGGAGGAATTATTGTAGTTGGAAATAGTGGAAGGGGTTTTTTCGTTATGCGAGCAGCAACTCACCGCGATGGTGTCGTTGCTGCTGCTGTTGCTGCGGCTGAGGTTGTATCTGTTGGCGATGTTGATGTTGCGTGTAGTTAAGAGACGCCGAGAGAGATGGACTCGTTCCTTGGCGTTGATTTTGGTGAAACTGTAGCTCGTCTCGAGTTGGTGTTAGGTCTAAGAAGAGACCGGAAGACGCAGAGTCCCCACAGGTGCAGGATCCGGTGGTGGTGGCGTTACATCCTGCGCAGCCGTCTGCCTCAGTGACAAGGCTCATCGGCGTCTCAGGCGAATCCAGTGGCTTCGTACCCACAAAAGAGCTCTCCATCCAGCACAACCTCGTGCTCCCTTCGGTGAGACGATTCGTCAAGATTAGATTAAGTTTTTAGGAGATAGGGTGGACCAGACTAGCCCTTTTCTAGCAATTGGTTAAACTTTTTTAATTCTTTTGCTTTCTATCGAAACTGAACATTTCGCTTGATTATTAGATTATCCCAAAATCAAGATGACTACTGAATTGAAAACTAAAATTGAAAAAAGAATCTAAGAATTCATGATCTGATGCAGAACAACTCTGAAGCTTTTAGAATTGAAAATTTCAAACCCTAATTGCACCCAACTGCTCAATTTCACAATACCACAGTAGAAACCACGAAAATTTATCAAATCGTCACATGAGAGTTCGAGTTAGAGTGGAATTCTTGACTTAATAGTATTTGTATATTTACAGCGTTGAAAAGAATGTTAAAATACACATTTTGCTGTGATATTCAGCTTGTAAATCATAATAATTATTACTTGGAAATGCTGATGTTAATTCAGTTAAGGGATTATATTTTGCCATGTGCATGAAACAGCATTTTTGAACTGGAAAAGGCCGAATAAAAACAGTAGTTAACTTAAGAATTCTACTCAAATATTTTAGTCCAAACATAAAGCTGACCTGTACATTTTATTTTGAGGTTAGCCGTTATCCGTTGGGGTTAAGTAATAATTTAATAACATCATGAAATAACCTTCAAGGATGAGTTTTTCATATTTCTAAGAAGCCTTTAATTTTTTAATAATTTCGATTACTCAAGTATTTAATCAAACACAGCAGAATACAAAATAATTTTCGGTTACTTTTCATTTAAAATGTAATTTAAAAATACTTTAAAACGTTTATTAAACATGGCACACTTTAACTCTAAAAAAGTGAATGTTATTTAGACCACATTGTGCCATTACCAAAATATCTTTTTCATTTTTGCTAAATTAAATCATTAATTTCGTCAAAATGTATTTAAATGCCTTCTTTTTTACATATAAATTATAAGTCCTTTAATAAATATGATATTTCTTACCACTTAATTAGGGTATAATATCATTTAAACTTTAAACTTCATTTTCTTAGTTTAACAATAAATGGTGATGGCCAATACTAACTCTCAAGTGAGAAATATTTATTTCGAGGTCTTCAAACAGAAAAATAATTCAAATCAAACATTTTTTAATCGAGTTTATTGAAAATTAAAACATTCAAAATTAAATAATTTTATATTTAGGGCAATTAAAATTTGCCCGAAACAAGATAAACAATTGTGCGATTGAAATTTTCTCGTTCATAAATTTTGAATTTAAAATTATTCAATTTTGAACATTTTAACTTTATTTACTTAGCTCTTAAAGCTTTATATGTTTTCTATACTTCACTGAAAAATTGTTCAAAAATTCTTCTTAATTTCAATTATGTTCATTTTCGGAAGATTATTCTTAGTCTATTCTATTTTGACTGTAGTTAATTTATAATCATTCACATTAAATTGGCTTTCATCTTTAAATGGTACAATTTTGAACTTCTGAATTTGAACAAAAAGAGTGTTGTATTTTACAATTTAAAAATTGTCCTAATTTGAACGCCCTCTATTGAAACCTTTTCCTTCCAATTTGTAATAAAACTTTATTATATTAAAAGATTCAATTCTATTTAACTCAATTACAAGCGGTTGTTGTAGTTTAAAATTGCCCAGCTTATAAAGTATCAAGTTAAAATTATTAAATTGTTATTGTCTTACTAAAAATTTTCATGGATCTAAAATGATCTAACACTTTCAATTCATATTTTTTCTCACTTAAGTGCATTTTTATAACTATTTGATATTGAATATTTTAAACTTAAAATTGCGTAAAATTCGAAACTTTCAATTTGAAATGAATTTGCAGAATTGAAAAGGTTCCTATTATTTTCCGGTTTCAAAAAACTCCACATTTTTCTGCTTTTCTGGTCCAATGACCACCTTAAAAATATTCAAATCTATAGCTTGTTGCACTTATATTGCCTTTTAAATAAGTAAAATATATTTATCGGGTAAAATTTAAATGTTACGAAACATATTTTAACGTCCTTTCATTTAATATAAAGCAGAAGAGCGAATTTTAGTTACAGCGACAGACTCTTGTCTCATACATAAAACAAGCGTTATTAATTAAACGCTCAGTTTTAAAGTTGAGCCAAGGAAGTGAAGAAAGTCCTGGAGGAATTTAAGTGTCAACAATTCGCAGAAGGCTTAACTGGACTGCGTTCACAACAAGTTACTTAAACGCTCAAAGATAGTTTTTCTTTTATTCCTTTTTTTAGTAGCTTCAGTTTCAATTTTTAATTTACGTTACTATATTTGTCTATCTTTATATTTAAAAATAAAAACGATCTATGATTGCTTGCTTGCCAGATGCACTATGCAAATTGAGTATAAATGCAGGTTTAGGTACAATTAGTGTAAAAATATAAACAGAACATTCATTTACATTTAGAGGATATATTTTACCTAATAGAATCAAAAACCTGCACTCCATATAAAATACGTTGTAACTTTTCATTGACCTATATTCTCGCCTATATTACACATTACAAATGTATCAATTTTTTAAAATAATTTATGAACACTTTGCATGTATTAACAAGTAATTATATTGAATATCTTTAAACTGCCTATTCAATCTCGAAATTTATAGAACTAATTTTTTTGAAACTGAAAAATAATTTCTAAGTTAAGAGCCTTATTATGAACCTTAAAACCTAAATATCTTAAACAAATAATATATGGTACATATCAAATTTTCCACCGGTAATAAAGCAAACGTTTAGTTAATTGTTAGTATACCAAAGCATTTAGGAATAGAACGTATTAGCAATAAGTTGAGAAATATAAGAGTAAATGGATCCCAATGAACTAATACGATTTTTAATTAAAATGTGCTTTGATTTACAATAATATTTGTTAAGGACCCTACGTTTTGTTGCCCTTCATGGCAAATATAAAATAAAAGAAGCAAAATAACATTTCCCCTATTTTCAAAACTCTTCCACTTTTCCTCGCAGACTCCTATAAAATATGAGGCTTGAAAAATGTTTCACGCACCAAAGTTTATTAGGTCAACCAGATATTGATTTTATGATGCAGTTTGAAATTTAAATTCCTCGCAAGCACTTAAATCTTGAAAATTGAACAAACTACAGTTAGATAAAAATACAGCGATTCTCCTACTTTTTCTGTATTTTGTTGCTATTGTGTAATATTATACTATACCCTCCCTCGCCCACACTAGGGTGGTACTTATTTTCAAATATTACTAATTGTAGACTTCCATCCCCTAGTTTCGTGAGGGTTACATGAGAAGAACGTGGCCTGCAATTTTTAAACCAATCAGTGTGAAATTTAAAGTTATACAAAAATTCCAAATTGCGGCAATCATACTTTGTGCAAAAACGTGATTTTTTTGTATTTTCCGAGAAAATTACTTGAAACTTGGTAAACCACCTTTTTTTATTACAAAATAAATAGTGATATGTACAATACACAATTTTGTAAAGTTAAGAAATGGCGGTTGACGTGATTTCGAAAAAATCGATTTTTTGTAATTTTTAATGAGATGTTCTCAAAATTGTTTAGTAAAGTAATTTAATCAATATAAGTAAATAAGTGATGCATAAACACTTTGAAAAAATGTATATCAATGAAATTAACAAAACGATTGTTTCTTTACACTTTTTCATTAAAAATGGTATATTTCGTAATAGAATCAAGTCCATTAACGAAAAATTAAGTTGTGAAATGAAATACAGACAATTTAAAAAAAATTATAAAAATGATTGTTTAAAAATCGTGCTCCAAACGGCTATTTAAAAAATTTTTGACAATTGAAATATTTATGCATCACTAGTTTATTCTCACTGATACAATCGCCGCACTAAAGAATTTGAACCAAATTTCGTTAAAAATTACAACAAACAGAATTTTTTCGAAATTATTTCAGCCCCCATTTTGTAATTTTACACATGGCTACTACTAGTCTGTTGAACGCTACCACCTCATACGTGGGTGTTAGATTTTATTGAAATCTGAGAATAAATAACTCGTTGAGAAGCTTTTCCTCAATTTTCCCCATCTAAAATACATGGTTAAATTCGAGGCTCCTGCGAGACCGATTGTGCTAAAAATTGCATGGCATTTTTTTCATATATGAACTCGCGAAACCAGGTGGTGGGAGCCTAACATTAAATAACAATTGTTTATCACACGTAATAAGGACCAAAGATGCATATCTTCAAAAATCAGTTATTGCAATAAGGTACTTTTAAATTATAATTTTAATCAATTTATTTTTTAACTGAATTTTACTACAATTAAAAAAACGAAAAATTATTTATTTAGTCAATTACAATGAAACAGAATTGTGCATCGAAATTGGAAGCTATGGGTCCTTCAAGTGAAGCCCTTAATGTACGGACAAAAAATTTGTTTTCTAAAATCCCATTATTAATTTTTGGATCTCTCTTCGCGTCTTCGGTAATTTACATGCAAAGCATTTGCTCAGAGTCTTGAGGCTGAGAAATAATAAACGATTGTTAATCTTTAATCAAAGTTGAGTTCGCGAAGCTTGTAGGGGGTGGCTCGAGAATAGAAGCTCAATTGAGACCGAGGAACAAAAGCGAGGTCGTTGGGGGGAATTTCAGGGTAACCTATTTTCGTACGTCACCACGAAAGCGTAGAAATAGAAGCGCGCGCGCGCGACACACTTTCGTTCGACTGCGTTCGACTTTCAAAGGCGAGTGAGTATCCGACGACACGACGCGACACGGGACTGCGCGACACACGACGTAAACAATTGCACGCTAACCTCTTTCCCCAGGAGGATCTTTCTGCTTCCGAGTTCTCCAAGAGAACAGAAATCAAATAACAATCCTTGTTTGTGTCAAGGTCACCTCTTGGACTCTTACCAGAGTTCGAAAAAGAGAATATTCTCTCGCGAAGGAAAATTTTTGTAATCGATCAAACTATTGAGAATTTTAAGCACTTTTAATGTTAAAAATAGGTGGAATTACATTATTTTTTGAGGAAATATTCTTGAAAAACCTAAGCAAATTCGATTTTTAAATAAACGAATTATGAGGTGAATGCAACTTAAATTTATGTATGTTTCTGGAATCAGCAAACTTGGCCCAAAATTCAGTAAAATTCACCAAAAATCCGTTGGAATTTTTTTTAGATTCACTGGAATTAATTAAGTATGAACTTAAATTTAATTACGTTTTCTTGAATTCTCCAAGAATTCTGCCAAATAAATTTACCAAGAATTAATTGACTTGAATTGTAATGGAATTTAGTAAAATTAATTCGACAACAATCAATTTAAAATGGACTTCAATTCAATTGAATGCAATCCAAATAACTAACAAAGAATTCAATTAATTTAACTATGGGTTTACTCAAATTGAGGGCGTCTCAACTCACTTTAGTATTATTCAATTCACATTAGTGGTTTCAATTCACCCAGAAGTAAGCCAGGAATTAAGTGGAACTTACTCAAATTAACTAGAATTCACTTAAACATTCGACTGAATAACTCTCTAAAGTTTCATGCACTACACACTAAGTTCAATTTGACCCCTTATTTTTTTTACATGACTGGTACTTTAAATCTATCAAATTAATTTTAATAACAAAAATGTTAAAACATACTTGAAACGTTGCTGAATATGTTTGATATAATATATATATATATATATATATATATTTATTTATTTATTTGATATAATAATTTCAGTTTAATTTACTTTAGTTACTTTAATTTTTATTAATTCTCCAAGTGTTCAGTTGCAATTTGTTGAATGTCCTTTAAATTCATACATATTTTTTTAAGTTCCTTGGTTACATGAAATTTGGCCAATCAGATTTGTGGTGGATATTTATTTTGAACCATCGAGATATATATATATATATATAGCATTAAAACTCTCAACTTATTCTTATTGTGTAGAATATTTCCCGATCTTGAATTCTCGAGGATTTTAAAATTTTTACTCTCACAGCCTTGATTGAAATCCTCAGGCCCGATATCGGCAGAAAATCAAAGTGCCAAGGGTGATAAAAAAATTATCCTTGAAAATGCAAGCAAATTTCATTGAGACGAGAATAAACACTTCAGAATAAAAAAAGAAGAATTTTTAGGGTATAAAAGATACATGCAGATTGAAAATAGGTACTCATCACCTTCATGCTTTAAATATTAATATCGCGATAGCTGAAAAAAGACTGAATAAGTAAAATTTTGGAAACTTAATTACGAGGACTGTTTCAGAAATAAAAATCTGGACGGATTCGCTAGTTCCGCTGTTGAGAATTTATTTTTAAATTAGGTTTGCTTCAGCGAGATTGGAGAGTTGACTCAAATTTTGACGAAGGCATTGCATTCAAGTAGCTTTAATTGAGTTATGACCAGAACCTATAGGGTGTTTAAATTTGTTAACAGTTTCTTCGAGTTTTAAGAAAAAGGAAAGGTCGTGAAGGGTGAAAATAGTTCTCAAAGTGAAAACAGCTTTAGAAATTGATGAAGGAGTCTGAATTCACAAGACCTCCGAGGAACAAATTTTTTCTGTTCTAAATATCAATAAGATTTTTAAAATGGCTCAAGAATAATGTCAATTTCCAGATCTATTTATATGCAAATTTTTACTTAGATCTCTTTAAACCTTGTGTTCTTTTTTAAAATCTCGTACTTATGTTATAAATATAGGAAAAACCAAAAATCGTTTACCATCACTTCAAGTCTGTTTGCATTATTGGATTATATATTCTTATTGCATTATTGTATTATTGGGAAATTTTCGTTCAATTTCGACGAAAAACTTGCATTATCAGGTCTAGGAAGGCAATAAATATCAAGAATACCCATAGCGTCGTTGAACTTGTGTCCTTAAAGCTACCTAGAAAGACGAATGCCCAAAAAGCTTGCAAAACAAAGCACCAAGGACAGTCAAAAATAAATTCCAAGAGCAGCCAAGGAAATGCGACTTTTCGGCATTTTGACTGCAGTCGTGTTTCTGTTACAACTGCTCGCCGTTGGGTAATCTGAAATTTGTATTCAACGCTCGGCAAATTGATTTTCAGTATCGCGACTCGACACGGGTCGAAGGTTCTTCACTGTTCTCATTTCCGACTGTAGAATTAATCCCGGGAAAAGGAAACGAGCCACTTTTTAGGAGAATATCAAAAAACTGAAAAAGAACGTGTGCAGTTCATCAAAAGAATCTGAGAAAGCAGAGCCAAGATTTTTATGAAATGAAGAATACTGGCAACAGATAAAAGAAGTGTATCATGATTTTCTTCAAAAAGTCGTTACGTGACTTCTTCTATTCAAATTTGTATGACAGATTTTCAAGAATTATTCACTTTCTTTTAAAATACAGGCAGTTAAAATTCCCCATAGATAATAAATTATTCTATAAAATTATAAAATTTTGAATGATTTAAAAATTGCGAGCGATATACATAACTTCGAGTTTCGCTTCATGCTGGTTATACGGGGTGATTTTTTTAACTGAAACTTTCAAATATCTCGAAAAATAGGCACTCTATGAAAAAATGTCATAAATCAAAATTTAATCACTCTGAGGAGCACATACACTGATGTTAAAATCGAATCCCCCACACCGCCCCCTGGGGTGGGGGAGGGGGCAAGTTCGAAATCTTAAATGGGAACCCCTTTTTTTATTGCATATTCGGATTCTTTAGACAAAAATGCGTATGATTTGTCTCAAACATTTTTCTCGATTTGAATTTTTTTTGTACATTTTTTTCGAACTTGCCCCCACCGATTCCCCAGGGAACGGTGTAGGTTAACCGATTTTAATATCAGTGTATGTACTCCTCAGAGTGATTAAATTTTGATTCCTGAAATTTTTTCATAGAGTGCCTATTTTGCGTTTGGTTGATAATTTCACATAAATTTAAATAGTTGTAAGAATTTCAGTTGCAACCATTCTAACTTCGAAAACTTATAAATATAACAAATAAACTCTGGTGTAAGTGCATTTTCACAAAAAAGAACTTAAACTAAAAGATTTCAAATTGATTAAGATTGATTAATAAGTGCAAAATTTTAATTATGAAGCATTTAGGAATGGACAATATCACATTTATGTATGTCCAAATTGAAAAATTTAGAATGTGGAAAAGTGAAAATCTGACAATTGTTTCACATAGAAATTTGTAAACGAAACAATGCCAATTCAAAACATGTATTAATTTTAATGGTTTAAAAATAAAAGCCCATTAAAAAATAAATGTCAAATTAAAATCGTAGCGATTTGGTAATTTTAAGTTACGACTTAAACTTTTGTAGTTGAAAAAGTTATGTAGCCCTCGATAAAATATTTAAATACTATTTAGTCATAAATTAGGCTAGACTCAATTATATTAAATAAAGATCTTAGAGTATTAAGTTTTTAAGTACAGATGAGGATACTTTTAAAGATTAATTTAAATAATAATTGTCTAAACCCGGCAATAATTGTTCTTTCTTTTTTGATGTGAGTAAAACAAATGAAATGAAACAAGATTAAAAAGACGAATCCTCTAAACGTCAACAATTGTACCATCAGTCATTTTCTCAAATTATTTTATAATCCTCACCACAACACGGTGGGACTGAACCGACTTTAATTACAAGGTCCTTGCACATGAAATTTTTCAACTGATTATAGTAGTCTATAATCTCACGGATATTTCAAGTTCAAATAAAAAATACATTTGACCTTTTGTGAAGAAAATCGGTTTTTATGTTTAACACAAAAAAAGTAATTAATATGAATCTAAAGACAGCACAATTCACAATATCAATAGTTTTAAATAATAAAATCCATTAAATTGTTTTTCACATAAAATTTGACAGAATTTCAAACATTCATTTAAGATTTTATTGAACCTTTTGAAATATAATACTAAACTGTTTTAATTGGATAAGAATAATATTGTGGCACTTAATATAATTTTTCTATTGAAAATTTGATAAAAGTGCGAAAAATGCAGTAAACTCTAATAAAAATTGTGGTAAATTATACTTGGATTTGAAAATATCATTGTTTTCTTCTTCACAGCTCGTTTTGCCTCTTTGAAACACAATAAGCACAATAATGTACCACGATTTTAATTGTAATTTGCTTCCTTTTCCTCAAAAATTTAAAAGAAAATTTATTTTAAAATCGACAACAATAAATAAACATTGAAGCTCATAATATATATGAACTTGAATAACATTTTTTATTTAATTTGATAATTTTATCAGTAAAATCGTAAATTTGACGTTTTAAATATTGGTAAATTATATCTGAAAAATAATTTCATAAAATTACATGGAAAGGTTTTTTTGAGTTTTGTTGTCAAACTTTTCGAGTCCTAAAATATATCATTTATAATTTAAAACCATTTTGCTCTGATTACTTTTTTTGTATATTGAACATAAAAATGGTAATTTTTCAAAAAGGGCTCGATGTATTTTTTTAGTCTGAAAATTTCCGTAGGATTATAGACTACCATAATCAGTCGGAAAATCCTACATGCGAGGAACTTGAACTTAAAGCTGTTTCAACTCCACTGTGGTCAATATTCATGGAACTATTTCCTAATGATTAAAATGTTATGGAACCCTGAGAAAAAATTAGGAGCCGCCTCTGTTCGAGCCTACTGCTATGGCACGAGCCTTTCTTTTTTCAAAGTCACCAGTGGCTAGCGAGTTAGTGAATTAGCAAAGAGTGTGTGAAATGTAAATGATAAAAACCAGGCGTCAGTAAACTCTGAAAGCAAGAGTGAAGCGCGTGAAGAGTGCTTATAGTGAATCTGTGTGAACTGAGAGTGAATGAGTTGTCTCCTTACTACCTCTGAAATGCTCCTTTGAGTGACGAGTCGTAGCTTGAAACAACTTTCGTTAGTGAGAAAAAGCAAAAAAATCGGGATAAACCATAAGAAAAAGTTGGGACAGAAGGAGGCGAGCGTCTCGCAAAAGACGACGCGGGAGCGGATAGTAAAAGGCAGAAAAAAAGAGAGTAAAGAAACGAAAAGACGTAGAGTAACTGTAAAATAAAAAAGGATAAAAAACAAAAATTACCTTCGACGCAGAGTATAATAGTGGTGGTGATGGTGGTTGTGGTTGTTGTGGTGGGATGTTTTGCAGGGTTTAGTGCTCACCTCTGGGGCTGGTCGACCTCGCACCGCCCCTGTCGTCCCAATCGTCAGGTCGAGGTCTAGGTGAGAGCCTTCCACTTCCTATAACTTCCTGGCCACTCTGCACATAGTGTACGATGGCCGATGTCACTTCCTTTATCGAGTTCCTCACCTCCAGCTGCTGATTCGATGTGTGTTGGTGCTGCTGATGGCGATAACAGAATTTCCATTAGTCATGTGTTCGATACTCTAATAACTCCTCGAGAAAACCTTATTACTCTCATTAGGTACTACAATAACTTCCAGTTTAAAGCTTTCTCCTTTTTACTTTAGTCCTTAATAGGTTACTTCCAATAGAAGACTAAATTCTAGGGAATCAAATCGACTGGTCCAAACGACAAGGTTCTATCTCGGAAGTTGCATATTGGAATGATATATCTTGGAATGCACATATAAAAGGATTTTAAAGACCTCTAAACATATCACCCAAGATAGGATCTTTAGATATGCACATTGTGAAAAATAACCTTTTCATATACATGTTCTGAGATAGAACTTTGTGATTTGGACAAAAATGTATACTTGAATAGCGAGAATAAAGAAAAAAATCGGCGAGACACTTATAAGCGGAAATGAATGCTATTTATTTAAAGGTTACCGAATATTAAACAAAAGTTTTAAATTTGAAAATTGAATTACTCGAAAGTTGATCATATAATTTTTTAAAGCGATTATATATCTTATTTCCTGTAAAAAGAAGACATATATTACCGATTAACTAGTATTATTCTTGAAAGCTTAGAATAAAAGAATTTTAATTTGGAAGTTGCGTATTAGAATGTTCTGTATCGGAATATACATATCATAGGATTTTAAAGTTTCCTAAGCATACCACCATAGATAGGACCTTTCAATATGCATTTTGTTAAATATAACACTTTCACATGCATCGTGCGTTAGTAGAACTTTTATAAGTAGCAATATAAATTTCAATTATCTAAACATTTTTGAATTTGTAGCAACATTTTTCGAATAATTGCTTCTGTCTTTGAAACATGAAATACTCGTAAGTTAATGAAGCAATTTTTCTATAGCGATGATTTATCTTATTTCCTGTAAAAAGAAGACATCGACGCATTCATTCAATATGAGTCTATGTGCTAACAGCGCCCTCTATTCTCTATGTTTATACACAACGTATAATCTCATACACGGCGCTGTCAGCACATAGAATCATATTGAATGGAGGCGTCGACATATTTTATCGGTTACCTAATCCTTCTTCTTGAAAGCACAGAAGAAGAAAAACTTAATTTGTTTATTGATTTTTTCAAATGGATTCGGCCTTGGCATCTTTCACGACTACAACAGCGGTTCTTGTTTTTTAAGCTTATGACAGAACTAGAATTTGTTACATTAATATAGCTACACTTGGAAACATCTTTTATAGAATTACATATACCTCTACGATTTAAAGTGCAAAATTTAAATTCTTAATATGACGTCTAGTTCTCCCGTCAATAGCCAGATCAGTGCCACTAGAATTGACAACCATATTTATAGTAAATTTAAAACTTGGATAATTTTGTATTTAAAAAGAACCAGCAGTAATTAAATTGTGTGCATGATGTTACTTTTGTTTTAGAATGAATCAAATAAGCGATTCCAGAGAAATAAATAAATAAGAAAAGAGATCACAAATTGAAATTCTTTCCCAATATAACTTTGTCAAATTTTCTTTGCTACATTAGGCTCGACGTTACTTTCACGTAGAAGGAATGCGAAAGGCTTGCATTCCTGCGTTGTAAAGCAGTTTTGAGCGGTTTGTCAGTTGCGAAGAACGCATGAGGGAAACTCAAAGTCGGTTCCTCGAAGCCTCTGGCCAGCTTGTGAGGAACTAATTATAGCGACGATCGCACACGAGTGACTGTGTCTGCGAAAATCAAAAATAAATTCGACAAAGACTGTGATGAGGAACACGTGGGCGGTGGCAGAGGGTTACATTCGGTCACGCGTTTAATTCCCCCAACGTCTGGGCCAGCCTGGAAGTAAAATTTCAATTTCGTGGCGTTTAAATTAGCCTGTATAGCTGATAGTTTCTAATTGAAGAGTTTAATGACAATATAGAAAAGATCTACAATTAAAATCCATCTGGCACGTACACAAATTGAACTTAACAGAAATTCACCGATTCTTCAATAACCTGACGGAAAGACCGTTTCTCCATTGCTAACAATTTCTAATTTTTAAACGAAAGTAAATTTTCAATCTAGGTTCTTCGAGCTCTTTAGCTTAAGCTGATAACAATAAACTCTTCGATCAGGAAATAGTGAAGTTATCCTCGATTGTAAGTCTGTAATTCTGAAGAGTTGAAATTGAAGTGCAGGTGAAGGCTGGAACATGATTATGGGCTGATGTCATTCTAGGCGAATTTCTCACAAGAAATCTGATTATTTGGCTTTGAAAAATATTGGATAGTGCGAACCTTGTTTGCTGACTGTAGCTGAGGAAGCATGCCTTGAGCAAGGCGTTCGGCGGGCGTCCGAGGATTCGCCAGACGTTCTTGTGAACGCCATCCGAGGTAAGGCTGTCGATGATTGAAAGATGACCTAGTGGAACTTGCAGGTGAACTTCCAGCGCTGTTTAGCAGACTTGTGCTCCATCTTGAAAACACCGGTGGCGTAGGACTTGGACTTAAGAGGACACCTGAAAATTTCAAAAATAATCATTAGCAAATGTTTTAATAGTAAACATTTCTCAATTTTATCCATCTGCTCGAAGATTAATGGATGGTTAAAGACTAGCATCTTTTTGGATACTCAAATGTAACGGGGGACAGAGATTTAATTCCTCACCAATCATAAAGTCTTCGTTATAAATAAATGAAGGAGCGGATGATGCGAACAAAATTTCAGAATAAGTTCCAGAAGTTCTAAAAAAATTGTCCAGATTAATTGCAAAATTATCTGACTTACTGCAAAAATTGTTTACAATTTCCAAGTTGAAAAATTCATCATTTAATTATATAACAATGAGTTTTAGAAGAGTTTTATAAATATTTAAAATAAAAGCATGACGAAGTAAGGCTGAGGAAGTAACATTTTTTAGGATATAAAGTTTTATTAGTTTTCGTAGCAAGAAGGGTGCCCCCGTCTGCTATTTATTACTATTACTTTTCAATGTGACCATATCCTACAGGGTGGCCATTTAAATTTAAAAAATGCTCGTTGCTCTAAATTTACAATAAAAAAAAATCCAAATTTCAAGTGGGACAATTATATACAAATAAAAAAAATCGTACAATTTAAAATTGAAAGTCCAACGTTGAAAAATTTTGCTTTTAACGTCTTCAAAATTGGATAGTATTTTTGAATAAAACGATAAAAACTGTATAATTCACAAGTACTGGTTTTAAAAATTCAAATAAAGACAAATTAAAGACTAAAATGGACAATTTCTAGATGAGAAGCCGCCAAAAGAGACTAAAACATGAAAATAAACATTTTTATCATTCGAGTACATTCACAGCTGAAAATATGGAATTTGAAAGAAAATGTAAGTTTTAATTCAGTTTTTAAATTTTAATTTAAAATTCAGTTTTAAAGCACAGGCTTTAGGGATGAGGAGAGAAATAGACTTGTAAATAATACGGACACGAAAAGAGGAAAGTTGAATAACTAGTCAAGAAAAGTAAATAATAAACCAGAACAGAAGAAAAGAATAAAATGTAAAACGACTTTAAAGACATCAAGAAACTACTTTAAAAACATATAGAGGGAAGTAAAAGTACAGAGTTTGTCATCATGAGAAATAGTAAGGGTGAAATGCTGTATGATACATACGGGATACTAGATGCTTTAAAAGACTCTTCTAGGTAATTATTAGGAGATGAAGCTATAGGGCACCACAACTGCGATATAGAACAAGATGAGTTAGCTCAAATGTCCAAATACGGTGATAAGTACATACCTCACATATTGTGCGATTTGATAAATTTATGTATTTAAATGGGAGAAGTTCCAGATAAAAAGAGAAAATCGATTATCGCACCAATATACAAAGGTCAAGGAAACAAAAGCAACTGCAATAATTACAAAGGTATCAGCTTATTATGTACCATAAGTACAATATACTCAAAAATTCTTATTCGTAGGGTAATGAAAAAAGCGAAAGAAAAGATTTGGGACATATAAAGTGGGTTTATGTCAGGAAGATCATGTTCGGATCAGATATTTAGCTTAAGGCAAATCACAGAAAAAAGTTTGAGAGTAGAAAAACAAAGTTTTATGTGCATTTGTTGCCCTAGAAAAAGCTTTTGACAAGGTAGATATAAGTAAACTTTGGGAAGTCCTCAAAGAGTACGGAGTCAATGGATGGCTCCTATATAAGCTATAAAAAAAATATATACGGATAGCAAAGCGAGTGTAAGGGTAAATGGGAAATTGAGTGACTGTTTCGATATTATGTAAGGCGTTAGACAAGGATGCGTTCTGTCTTCATGGCTATTTATATTATTCATGTACAAGTGTTTAAGAATGGCTCTTTTCGATGAAAAATATGTGGAACTCGAAACAGTAAGCGTACGTGGTTTAGCATTCGCAGACGACAAGATTGTCATGGCAGGGCCAATCGAGGACTTGTAAAGCATGTGGAGCAAACTGAATACAAGTATGAAGAGCATGGGCCTTAAAATTAACGTAAATAAAACGAAAATTATGGTGTTTGAAGGAAAATGTGAAAAAAAGTAAGTACTTAATGTTTTGTAGCAATTCACCAGTGACGGAAAGTTAGATGGGAATTTAGATAGGCGTATAAACGAGGTTAAGAATATTATCGGCAGAGAAAGGCCCATCATCAGAAGTAAAAATATATCAAATAAATCTAGAAGGGCGATACATAATTCTATATTTATACTGACTGAAATGTACAGTGGCGATGCGTGAACATATCAAGAAAAGGATACGAGATGACACATGTTAAATAAATTTTCTAACATGGTTTGGGCATTTCGAGAGAAGAAATATGAACGACTAACGAAACAAATGTATCAAGGTAAAGTAAATGTCAGTATGCCCAGAGGCAGATTGCGGGAACAATGGTTAGAATGTGTAAATGAGACCCTAATTCGAAGAGACATAAGAGGCCACAGAAATACAAGAGCTTGCAGGAGGAAATGCATGGACTCACAGGAAAGCTAGAGCGGTATGCCAGGACAGAAAAGTGGGGCTACAAATAGTTTATAAAAAGAGTGCCAGTGGAGTGAATCAGGCCTGAAACAAAAGACCTTGGATACGATTGGGCCTCAGTGGGCCCGAGTGGGGAGCCTCACATGATAACGTTGTGAGGCTCTTCACTTGGGGGTGATCGCTAGAGAGATTGATCAGCAACCTAGGTCGGAGCAGTGTTGCGGAACGAACGTGTTATTTAAATGAATGACACGGGAATTCTAGACCAATCGAAAAATCTACACCCACTTCTCCACATTTTTCCCTTCATAATCACATGAGTTATGCCTACTCCGAAAGAAAAATGGCTGAATGGTACACTAATTTGAAACTGATTGTTATCAAACATTAAAATTTTTTATTTTAAATTAAAAAAAAGCTCATTCCTACATTGAACTATTAACTATTCATTGTAAAATTTTGAAATTGTCCAATATTTTAATTATTGAGGATTTTAGTTTTCAAAATTTCAAATATGAAATTTTACAGTTAGAAATGCTTGAACCTAAAATTATTTTATTTTAACGTCCTTTAAATTAAAATGATAAAATACAGAATATTTCAATGGGTTCATTTTTGTGGCGTTAAATTTGAAAACTCTTTTGAAACTATACAATTTTAGACGTTTCGCTTAAAAACTGTTCATTTGATAAACGTTATAAATTTTAAATTGTTAATTCAGGCTTTCTCAATTAAAATTCCCATTTTTTTAAAAGTCCCATTAAAAATATTTAATTCTAAGGCTTAAACTGTAAATCTAAAAATGTTAAATTACTTGACATTATTCTTCCCCTTGTAAACACATATTTTAAACAACTAGGAAATGTGAAATTGCATAAAATTAATCATTTTAAACTTTAAGGATTTAAAATTAAACAATTTAAGATGGCAAAAAGAAAAATAATCTTCGATTCACATTATAGGTTTCCCTACCATATCTGATTTAGTTTCGTCGTCTCTAGTTGAAAGTAAAATATTAGCACTGAAAATGTAGATTGTAGATGAAAACATTTTTTAATTTGATTCATTTTAGTCTAAACGTTTAATTCTCTTTTGGGTTTGATGTCTCATTTTAAATTAAACCCTTTGTATCTTTGGGAGAAAAATCTGAATATGCCGAGGGTGGAGTCCACGTCAAGCGGATGAAGAATTTTCTTCTTGGAAAGGGATTTGGCTGTAACTTGGCGTATACAGTTCTATATTAGTGTAGAAAAATAACCCTAAATATTTTTTGAAAATTAAATAAAATGGCGGAAATATGGGACTTTGAAGTTTTTGGTAACTTTTTTTTGATAGTTCTATATCTTTGTTTCTAATTAACCGATTTAATTTTTCAAGAACTGAAATTGATTGCAATGACATATAAATTCAAGAAAAAAAAAAAATGATCGTAGTGAAAATTTTTTTTTTACATTTTTTTGAAAACTCAAAAAACTAAAATCGCGTTTTTGA
>JAAAKG020157600.1:0-29955 GCA_010014905.2 Druon quercuslanigerum | reverse complement strand
TTACACGTGATGACGCCAAAACCACAATTATTGTAGCGATGTTGACAAAATACCAATTTAAATTAAAATTATTTGTTCACTCATAACTTTTCTCATTATATAACTAAATAAATTCTAGGGTCGTTAGACAAATTTTTATAAACAATCTATATATTTTCCTACCGAATCAAGTAATCTATCGCCTCAACATGAAGTCGATGGAAATATGCAAGGTGATTAGTAAACCAAAATACATTAAAAAACAAACATTAGTGAATACTGTCTTAAGGTGGCCTTAATACTTATAATTAAGCCGCGGCTAATAGATATGTATTCAATTCAATTATCTGATTCTCCTGGAATGTTAACTTTGGCTTTCAATTTTTAGAAAAGCCGTATTGGTTTGATTATAAATATTCAGGTACTTTTCTAAAAAGAATGTTGCTTATTGTGTAATGTTTAAACAATTATCCTTAAATTAAAAAAAAGTAACCCTTAATATCCTTTGTCACAAGTTTTTTAAATGTTTAAAGTCAAAGTAACCCTCTAGGACTTTCAGTGCCTGAAGTGAGTGAGAGAGTGAAAGTTTTAAATCCTCCTACCCAAATCGTTCTTCTCAGACTGCTCCTATGGTCTTTTGCGAAATAAAGCTCATTCGAGCTTTTAAACCTATAAAGGATTTTTGGGGATCAGAATCAAATTTAAAATTTAATTTCTGGTACAATGATTATTACACTTGCAATTTATCTTACAATTTTGTATATATCTATAAGCTGAATTTTTAAAATGATTAGTAAGTGTATTTTATTTAAAGAACGTACGCTGAAAGTTTCAATAAGAAGTTCAAAATCTACCGCCAAGCCACCTATCTCACTACCATCAGATGTTGTGAGGGCTGGCATTCGAGACAATGCTGAAGTGTGTAACGAAGCAGGATTTCCAGTTGGGATATTCCGTGGCGGAATGATTTATAAAATAAAAAAATCTCCAAACGGTAACTTCAAAACTAATTCACATGTTAAAAGAAATTTTTATAGAGAAGCCTGCCTAAATTTCTATTTCCCCTAATTATGCAGTGTTCGAGAGTAATTCGAAAGTGTCTTGGATGCAAACTACCCCCACCCTCAATCAAAACTCATGGTACGTATATGAATGACAATTCTCAGCTCACTCTGTATTAGTTTTAATTAGTATCAATTGTGAATCTGAAAGATATTTTGGATGCAAGTAGCCCCCATCATCGTTCCCATTATTACCCCTATGCGATACTGTAGGTATGTATATAAATAATAATTCTCAGCTCTTTAAGTAGTAAGAAGGGTTTGAACTTTACATTCCCTGTAAAATCTACCTTTTTAATAAATTAAAAACAAAATTCCGCGTTTTCGCATTAAGAAAATAACTAACAAATAAACCACTTATTAACGCTATAAGCAAAAAGGTCTAAGCAACGAAAGGTTTCAGCCGGAAAGCTGTCCATGGCAGAATCAATAAGTTTCCTGCAAGGATTCAACTAAATAGAATTAATATTTGCGAAACTATTTATGCATAAAGTATTATTTCTGAAAGGATGGCAGATTTCCATTTATGTCTTGGCGCCAAGTTTCTATGATCCGTTGGCAGGAAAAAACATGGTGAAACATATATAACCCCAAGAAACAGGGGAAAATTAGAAAAAATTGTTTTGGCGTATTTTGTGGCTCTTTTTATGGGTTAATATAAATGTATAGGGCATGAAATCGACGTATTTGTTCGAGATTTTTTTTTGAAAACTACTCTTAAGAAAAACACTTTTCCGCTTAGTAAATTCAAATTGGGGTTTGTGGGCCCAAACAATGATTTAATTAAAAAAAGGAACCTGTCACATATAAAATATGGACTGTCAAAGAATCCTTGTTAATCAGGAAATGTGATGCATTTGTTTTTAACATTATAAAAAGTTTAAAAAACTTGATCTTTCACTGTCGGTTGACGACTTCGTACTGTTCGAACGAAAATGGCGCTCTCATACCCGTCAATCACAGGGGCAATAGAATCACTATATTGAATCTTGCTAGAACTAGATATTGGGAAGATTTGGGGGCAGTGATTCAGAATAAAATGTGAAATTCCAAAATTACAAATCCGATTGAAAAAATTTGGTTTTCAAAATAATTCCATGCACAACAGTAAATATCTACCATATTTCTGTAACCCCTTCAACATTAATAAGCTATTTTGCATGCAAGAATTCTCAATGATGTTCCAATATTTAAAAAAAATTAAAAAGTGGTATGTTCATTACATTGCTTGCAGCTACAGAGGACATACTGCTATGGCAAAAATGTCAAGTATTTCTGAAATGCAGGTTATTTTAGTTAAAATGTTTATTTTCTGAATGAAAATTGGGTAAATGACTTCTTATTCAACAATTTTATTACTCTATTATGCAATGTTTCGAAGATCATGTTCCAATCACATGTCAATTGCTTGAAAATGCGAGTTTTTTAAACCCTTAATAATGCCCTACTGAAAAATTCCAAATAGGTTCCCATGTACGGACCTACATAGGATCCTATATAGGATTCTACATAGAAACCTATGTTTCACATAAAGGTTTCACCTATAGGAAATGACATAAGATCCCATTAAGGATCCTATATAGGTTTCTGGATAGGACAATATATGGGAACCTGCAAATGTTCGTGTATGGGAACCTATGCATATGCGCAATACCCTTCTATCGCTTCGACAGGTAAGCAAAAATTTTTGTGGTCCTCCAGGATCACATAGATTTTTGCAAATTCCTTACTGAAAATAGTACTACACAGAAAAATACAAGTCGTATCTTACAGATCTCGAAAAAGTACAATGATTGCATGAACTATACATTTATTTTATCCAATAGAAACAGCCACGAAATACTCTAGAATGATTTTTTCTTATTTATATCCCGCTTGTTGGGGTTATGTGAGGTTCATCAAGTTTTTTCCTGCTAAACCGCCAAGCGTAAAAAGTGCGTAAAAAGCGTAAAAAATATATAAATATATATAACGATGTCTCGGAGACGAACTCAAGACATGGCCTAGTCGAACTCAAGTCGAAGTATTTTTACTCGAGTGACGAGCGTCTCCTCTGTGGTTTTTAATATTTATCGCCAGCGTAACGATAAAATCTAATCAAGCAATCGGGTAATATCAAACTATTACTAATAAAGAAACAATATTGAATTATAGGTAATATTACTTCCGCGAATTTTTTAATTATTTAAGTTTGCTCAGTTAGTGAAAAAGGAAATTATTTCGAAAAGGTGAACTGATTTTTCATTCCGAATACTTTGATATTACCTGATTACTAGATTAATTTTCATTCTTGGTGCTGGTACAGCTGGTACTCTCGTCATATAATCCGCACAGTAGACATTCAGTGGCTAGCGCAATTGGGCATAAATAATTTCTCAAACAATAAATCGTTTAATCTCAAACTTTCTAAAAAAATTTTCGGTAATTGTCTAGTTTGACGGCTTCTGTTCAAGATTGCTCTAAAACGTATGTGATTTGTTAAAAATAACTAGTGACAGAAAGATAATAATAAAATTAAAGGGTCAAGAAGGTTTTTGAAACTTTTTCTTTGTTTTTAATTGTCAAACTGTACGAAATATTTTCTGGCTGACGATACTAGTGGTAAGAAATTTGTTCAATCACTGTTTTGTGACCAGTCGCTAGCTCATTTATTTTAAAGGGCGAGCAGGAAAAAGGAGTTCGAGATATAACCGATCACTCTTTTATGAAGATTCAGCATTCATACTGAATTTGGAACGATGTAATCCTAAAATAACGTACAAACCTAAATTTGAAAAAATTTAAGTCGAAATTCGAAAATAACTAGACTTTAGGGAAAGAGGCTGCAAAAACTTTTTTGCCCCTTTTTTATTCTTATCTTGCTGTTACTGGTCATTTCGAACAAATTACATTTGTTTAAGAGCATGTTACAATTAGAATTACTTTTTACTTATTTAGCATCATGTGCTCATAGGAGGGAAAGGAGAAACAGAGTGCTTAAATCAGCATTTTCGTACTTGGGCAACGGCATGGAGCATGCGTTCGCAACAAATATCTGGTGGCAGCGGTGCGACTTGTCCTCACTGATGTTTTATTGGGCATCCTGCCGTTTTTTATTTGAAAGAAAAAGGATTGAGAATTTATTAACTATGAACTTTTTTAGTTTGGTCGTTCCTTGTGCCTTATTGTCGATCGGCAGAGTCAGATCTCATTATCTACACTTTTTTTCTTGTACCTTAATGGGTAAAGAGAATAGATGTGATCATTCTTTTTGCACAAAATACAACATCGTATTTTACACTTTTTTGTTATTTAAAACTTTTGATCTAAATCAAAGGTGCACAAATAGTGATTTTGTGTTATTTTAAATCGCCTAACATTAGAGTACGATCACCAGAACGGACAGAAAAGGAAAATTGTCAGAAAGAGCACGAAATAACGCCGGGCTGCCAAACACAACTCTGCAAGAAGAGTCATTTAAGATTTCAAAAAGAAATTTGCACTGTCGTTTAAAAAAAAACCTGCGCCTACACTGGCCCTTGGATTACTTTAATTCAGTTCATGCTTATTTCTTCTGATAGCTTGGCCTCCATCGGCGGAGAAGTTGGAAATTTGATAAATATACAAATCTAAAGGTAACCTTGAGACTGGATATCAAAGAGATTCCCCGGATTGAAAAAAACTCTACTGAAGCGATTTGCAATAAAACCTGCGCCTGAAAACGGCCTTTGGATTAATTTGATTTCGCCTGTGCATGTTTATTTTTCCGGATTGCTTGGCCCGGTGGCGTGCCAGGTGAAAATAAACGTCGAGCAGGTAGACAAGTGTGGGCAAGATTTGAGAGAGTTACAGCGCCAGAAGATGTCAAATTTTCCGTTTTGCTGATGAACCGGCTGGAACTAGGCCTACCGACCAACACCTTTCACAAAGCGAGAAAAATATCCCGGGGGGGATACGTTTTTTTGCGGAGTTTTCAGAACTCTTCGAGGCGGCGCTCAACCGAGTCGAAGCAACGATACTCCTCTCAAACGGTAAGTGAAAACAATAAAACGTTATTTGTCAGTTTTCGGTGTTGCCAATATTATCGCAAATGGATTTTGCGGCACCTTAATGCCACCCTACGTTTCAGATTTGACAGCGCGAAAAGAAGCATATACTACTCCAATTAACCGATGATAGCGCCGAACAGGGGGTATAACGACCAGAGCGAAAATCAACCCACACACGTGCGACCATATCTCCGGCCAATGACTTCAGCTTCCTCTATGTGAAATGATGCGAGCGGGGCCTAACAAAAACATGATTCTTACGCGGGAGACCAGACACGAGCTTCTAAATACGCTCAGGGCGATACACGGATCGAGTTGGATCGAAACACGTCCCCTCGTACTAGATCACTGACACATGCCTTACGTAGTGGCGATTTAAACTTCGAGCGCAATTGATAGAACGAGGCACCAATGAGGCATGCAGACCGAGATCGTCAACGAATGGTGAGATTTATAGTCCTTCAAAAATCTAGAAAATGAGTGGGTTGATTAACGAATCGCCAGTAGTAAAGATCGACGAAACAAATTTAAAGTTTGAAAGTGTCAGACTCTTTATCAGCATAGGGACCGACGTCAATGTCATCAAGACGACGCGACGGCCCTACTGCCAGATACTCATATAGACACAATCGAGCCAATAAACCCATTTCCCTCGATGGCCCCCGAGTCAAAAGAGGCTAGCTTGGAGCTATAAAATGTACCATGTATTATACAAATTTTATCAAGAACCCGACATTCCATAACTATTCCGATCGCCAAGTTACAAATCAATAAAAGGATATTTGCCGCTCATAAAAACTAAACTGTGGGTGTTTGTAGGCAAGGCCGCTTTCCTAAATAAAGATAATGAATGCCAGGAATATATCCAGTTTGTCTACGTGGCTTCCTTAATCAAGAAAGATTAATTCGTGGAAAAGGAGCCAGTTGTTTCAACGGAACAAAGAGTAGAAATCATAAGGAAAAACATAAAAACTGCTCACCTTAACCCAGAGGAATTAGAATACTTCGAAAAGTGTATTTTAAACGGTGAGGACAGATTCTTTTGCCAGGCGACAAGTTACCAATTACACCTTTAGTGTGACTCTTATCCGCTCCCCAACATAAATGACATTCTGGAGAGATTGGGCGGTGCACAGAATTTCTCTATCTTCTATTTACCTATGGGATATCATCAAGTTGGAACGGCTGCTAAGAATCAAGGTAAAACTGAATTTTTGACGATAATGCCGCCGGATAATTCGCCGGATAATACTAATTCTTAAGAACGAGTGCTAAGAGTGCTAAATGTGCTAAGAAAGATTGATGACGGAAATTGATGAGGCCAGTCAGAGCTGCAGAAATGGCACAACCTAGCGGAAGCACAAGAGGAGGAAATTGGAAGCATAAAGAACAGACTAGTCAATTGTACGGCATGGATAGACGGGCTGAGCGATGGAATTACGCAGTTTAATTACAGCACTGCTTTAGAATACATAGCCTCCAAATTGGAAGTTAGATTGAATAGCTACCAGCAGGCATTGCGACAACTGACAGACGTAATATACGCCGTTATAGAAGGGCGCATGCATGCCGCACTGGTAGCTTCCTCGATTAAACTTGCCGGATTTGATCAAGATCTCTGCTATTTCTATTCGCAATATAACCAGGAAATTGTGAGTAACTCTGGATATCCCACTTCTAGAACGATCCAAATACAAGCAGTTCAAGCTACACCAACTGCCAGTCCAGTAAGATTAACAAGGTCAGCAAGGCAACTCCACGGGCCAAGCCTACGTATCACCCTGCTCACGTAATCTGGCAATAAATGAGGAGCCACGGAACTACATCCACCTAACAGAAGATGTTCTTCAAGCACGTCACCGGGTACACGACCGTTATATATGTCCCTCAACGCAGGCCATCTACGACGTTGTTTTGGTCTGGAGCTGCGGAATGGAATTATTACGAAATCCTTCTACAGAAGTCCTAAAGATCAGCAACATTTAGATCACCTACGATCCACGACCATACTGGGTTCCAATATGCATACTCGGTTTCTGGCTTTATTTACTGAAAGTCTCCGAAACGGCTTATCCCACTTGCATCAAAAAACATAATTAAGAGCAGCAAATGAGCGAAGTGCGTCTCATTCAAATAGACCCATGGTGCTTGTTACGAACCGAGAGCACTGCATTACCAGCGATGACAATAAAGAAAAGCCCGGAAGAGTAAATATATGAATCAACGATGGCCTTAGATCTAAGCAAAGTATTTCTTATCCTTTCTGGAATTCCGGAGAAAGTCAAAGCTGCTGAGCTGCGTTACTATGTCGGGCCTAGTTATGTTTTTATACCTAGCTAAAGGCCCAATATCGTCGTTATACCGAGCCTGTCGCAGAGAAAAACTGAATATGCGGAGACAGAATGAGACGTAGCAGAACTCAGCCTAGCTGTTCTTGTTGCATGTCTGAAGGTACGAAGAGATTGGGACATGAGCCTAAATAAGCACGATCTATAATGCCCAAGGTTTCCCTACAGGACAGCTACAGCCGTCTAGGGACGACGGTCATAAAAAGGGAGGATATGTTGTTACAACCAGAGTTTCTTTTTACTTACTTAGCATTATGTGCTCATGAGAGCAAAAGGAGAAAACAAAAGAGAAGCATTATTCACTAGAAATAAAAAGTGCAACCTCAACATACTCTGCCGTCTGGTAGTGATAAGGAAGAACGTAGAATACGCGCTTGGGAATTGACGAAATGCTTAGGTCAGCAGTTTCGTTTTTAGAGGTGCATACTTGCTCCTGTGATTAGCGGCGTAGTAGCCTCATACGAGGCTGCAATCTTAGTGCGGTGGGGGGGAAGGGATTACAGGTGACAGCATGGAGGTGTCGCACGGTCAAGTAAAGTAGTTCCTTCCTACCCATTAAAACTATGCACCCTGCACCTTCTGCTGCAAATTACCTAATCATCGCAAAACAAGTAGATCGCTCGATAGTTTAACTGCTGCAGTAGCACAGTTCGGGTGGTGCCTTTACTTTTCTTGCTTTTCCTTTGACCGCCTTTAAGTTCTATCGTAAAAAAAATAGATTATCATAAAAAAAATAGAGGCTTTTTTGTTTAAGTTAAACTCATGAATTGAAATCGTGTTCAGCAATTTACTATCTTTTCTCCAAGGCCTGGGGTGAGTACTCTGTATCGACCCACTAGTAGTTTCTCGTGCCTTATTACTTGGCAAGGGGACAAGCCTTTTTTGTATTTTTAATTATGATATTCTATTAAATAAATGTGTTATAAGGATAGTTCGTTTACTTCATAATATTCATCCTTTCTCATAGAAATAAGAACGTCGACGGGGCAGTAAAACAGTCAACCTCCCTGAAATAAAAAAAGGAAGAGGACATGTCCATTACCTCATTACCACAAAGAGTGTAAATTTCGCTACTTGATGCATGAGAGGGAAGTAATAGGGTCAAACTAGACAATTACGGGTCTTTTTTGTATTGTAAGTAACCCATTTTTGCTTCAAGTTTTTCTTTGCTAAACCTCATCTCTCTAAAAAAAGCGCTTGAAAATTAAATTCTGGCTTATTGTAATGTTTAAACAAAAATTAAGTAACTTTTTGATGTACAGGCATACTATGTAGCTGTTTTTATAATCACATAAACCAGGTCAACATTCTTTAACACAATCAAAGTACATAACTTCATTTTCGAATAGCCAGAGGACCTTGAGCTATTGTGAAAATGATTCTACGTGCCCTTTTTTGATTCTGAATCTTAACTATTCTTAGTAGATTGAGAATTAAGTATAAATGAAAATAATTAATTTCTATATTTTTCTTTCTGCAGAAGTTACGACGCGAGTAATCAAACCTAAACATGGTTATACGGTGGTGCAAGATAGACTCATTATTGCAAAATATATCGGGGAAGAATGGTATCCTATTACATCTGTTGTGACGATGTAGATTTTACAACGCACAAGATTCGATCTTAATTGTGAATTAAAAAAATTTCTAGCACCTCAGATTTCGCACGATGCTCGACAGCTCGCTTTGTTGATATTTTTATAACTAAATATTAGGCTAATTAGTTCCGATTTCTATTTTTATTGTATGTACTGCTCTTTAAAGCAACATCATTGATGGACAACGTTGGACGTCGAGACATGAAGGACTTTAGGACATTTGAATTCGTTAGCTTCTTTTAGATGAGTGGAGGCTGAGTTTAAATAGTTGCGCCATCGCCCGCCATTTTGCCTTGCTGCCAACCTAAACCTGTTACTTCTGAAATTCGATCATTGTTGGGATGCCGGGAGCCCGAGTTACTTAAGAAAGGCGTCGAGGTTCTACAAACTCCTTTACCTGGCGTAGAACTTTACAAGGATTCCGAATTTAAGAAAATTTCATTGTCATACATATATTTTAGTTCTGCAGCCCAGTCCCGTATGCCATATTATGCCGCATTGATAATATGACAATATTTTTTTCAACGGTTCAGGTAGTAATATTTTACTGAGTGTAAGAACGACGATCCTCAGGTAGTAATCAAAAGGCAAATATGTAAATTGGTTATCAGAATTTAAATCCCATGGTGATAGTAGCGATCCAAATATTTTTACACCAATCATAGTCTATCCTCCCTCATCCAGTCTATTGGAAGTGACCAGGGCTGCGACCAATCAAGACCTCGCGTTAAGTTCGAGGAGAATAGCAATCTGACGAGCGGAATCTAAGTCGGAGACTCGCTCTCTTTTCGTAGCGATCTCTGAGGAGTGCGCTTGAGTGCTTGATCTTGTTAGTTTTTGTTGTGCCTGAGCCAACGTAGTCGCATTCGTCCTCGTGGAGAAAAAGATCCTGTCGAACCTTCACCATTGTCGTCGAGTTAATCCAGTATGTGCTGCCTAATATTAAGTCATGTAAAACTTCTGACTTTATTTGATTGATTTTACTTACTTTGAACAGTCTGGTTATTATGAATAATAGTAAGTAAACCTTTTTCTATTGCAAGCCACGCTCTCTACCGATATATTCTTCTTTTGACTTAAGCAAGCGGATTGTGCTGTTAATTTATTTCAGTTATTTTCTCTGACCCAAGAAAGGTCTGGCGCCCGACTTTATTTTGATAGAATAAAATAATCTTGAGGTTACGGTGCCGAAGGTATATTATTTCTTTTTTTGTAAAAAGAGAATAATATTACACTGTATTGATTTAAGCTTTAAAAAAATTTAGTTTTGATAACTGAATAAGGTCCAGTTGTACGAAATGTTTTTCCTAGAAAATAAGCTATTATTTTTTTAATCTTTCTTTGAAGCGACAAGATTCAATTTCCGAAAAATTGTAATTTTCTCTTTTTACGTATAAGAAAACTTAGTTTCAAAAGCTATGGATAGACTTTATAAAAAGCGATTTTTTGCAGACTAGTAATTTATTCATGAATTTAAAATGTATCGATAACGTTTAGAAAACCAGCTGGTTTTTCTCATCGAATCTCTATATAAATATTTTGTAAATATAATAAAATATTCTATTACAATAGAAATTAAAAATAAGAAATGTATAAAAGCATACCTTCTATTTTTTAGAAAATTATAACTATTAATCATACTGTGATAAATATCAAAATTTTGTAAATAAAAGAAATTTGTGAAGACGGAGCAGCATACTACATCTACATCTTTCTAATTCTGTTCCTATAACACACTTCAACTTTCTTCTGTACATTACGTAAATATTACAAAAAGAATACAGTAAAAGGTAACATAAGTAAAACCGGAGTTAATTGCGTAAATGTACAAGGATCATTTTTGGAGTAAAAAACTCGGTACATTGCCACAATCAATTGTAATTAATTTTTTTTTCTAATTTGACACTTAGTCTTATAGTTAAGTTATAATATCAAAAATCTTACTACGTTTATATTAATTTGATTATACGTAAAAAATTTCGACTGCGTCCAATTTCATAAAATTTAAGTCACTTTGATGTTCTTTCGTTAAATATTCGCTAATAGCCTCATGATCTTTTTCAAGCAGTCTGATGTTATTTTGGTCTTCTTTGACTCTAATTTGTAGCGGGCGTTTCATTTAGCCAATATATACTTTTCGACAAGGACAAGTTATTCTGTATACAACATTACAAAAGACAGACTTGATGTTTTGGATCAATGTAATGTTCTATACATAATAACTGCATTAACGATAGCATAAGGCCATAAGCCTACATTTAACGAAACTACACCGAAATTTAGCATGTTTAACCGAATAAATATAAACATAGCTTCGGTGAAATGGTTTCAATAGAAAAGGAAAATAATAGTATGAATTTGATATCCAACCTAAATTATTTTATCAGATCTTATCTTAAGATTATTAATATTAGATGTTAATTTGTGTTTGTCTACTAATCTATATAAATATTGTTAAAATATTGATAAATCTTAAGATTGTGAAAAAAATGTATCTATCTCCGCTGGGATCTGAACCCAGGACCTTCGGATTTTCGGTATGATGCTCTTACCAACTGAGCTACGGAGAGACGAGAAGATTTTCTTCACAATCACCTCACAAGCTGGATGACGACGTCATTCTTGATACTTGTAAGATTTTTCTTCCTTCTAAACATGAATACATATTTTTATTATTATTGTTGATCTTAGGGTTTATCTTAAGATTGTTGAAATTTCAAATTCACTATAAGACTATATCTCAAAGCTCATCTCTAAACATAATTTTAAGTTAAAATTGATTGTATATTGTGATGTAGCAAACGTGATGTAGGGCTTTAGATCTTTAATGCGTACCTTACGAATTAATCTCTTGAACGAATCCGAAATTACGTAGCCAGTGGGTAAAATTACTTTCGCGACTCGGTAGGCTTTTAGGAATTTGTGCTTTAACTTCGTGCATTCTTGTGTTATTTTTGAGGATAACTTATTACAACGTGATACGACTAAATCGACTTAAGATGTTTGTAAGTTACGACGACTTGAGTTGTAATATCGGGCTTGTTCCTGTAAAGGAGTATTTAAATTTGTGATCACCCAGTATTTTATGATTTGTAACTTTTTCATCCGCCCACTTTATAACTCTAGTGCTTCAGGGCCTATCTTGAGTTTTCCCTAGTTTGGTAAGTCACATGATACGCCGCGTTGAACGCGAATCGGAACTCGGCGATTCGTACTGAGCTATTCTTAACACATTCAGCCCCGTTATCCGTTAAAAGAGCCTGTAGTTTTTTCCACCTATCAATAACGAGTTCTTTGAAAGAATATTTTATTCTTGGTTCCATCGGGGAAAATAAGGGTACACATTCAACCCATTTAGTGAAAGGTCCTGAATTACTAATACCTACTGATATTCAGCCTTACTTCGAGGGAAGGGACAGCAGCAAATACGATTCAAGGGTGGTCCACAATACAAAGAAGTGACTGATTTCGCTCGCAACACGGTAAAGGAACAACCTAAACTAGTGGAAACAGAAGTCATGCTATGGAATTTTTTGGTTTGAATTAAGTGTCTACAATTCGTTGCACTAAAGAATATAACATCGATGTGTCTCCATTCGCGTATGCTAGTATTATCAAAAAATGAGAACGTGTCGCGGGACACGCATTGGTAATGAAGTTCCTGGTTACTTCCTCGCATTGAATGACTCACGCACTCCATGTTTTCTCTTTCTCTCTCTTTCTCTCTCTCTCTCTCTCTCTCTCGGGGAGAGAGAGAGCCGGTAGTGAGAAAGAGAGTGTGCGAAAGAACGCGTGTAGTACGTAGTATATTTTTCACCGCAGCGAGTAAGAGAAAGAGAGAGAGAGAGAGAGAGAGAGAGAGTGAGAGAGAGACATGGATACTATATAATAGGCTGACCGCTCGAAACTTTCTCCGCTACTCCCTCCCCCCGTTTCAGCTAGTCTCTCTTTCTCTCTCTCTCTCTCTCCGAAAGCGAGAGAGAGAGAGACAGAGAGTGAGCCAGTCGGGCGACGCCGATGAGTCGCGTGAGCACTGTAGCACGTACACTATAGTGCGCCGCATGTCGCTTTTTTGCATTACGTTTCATTTTCACCGGCAACCCGGCATAGGGAACTTCATTCCAATAACGTCCAAATGATCATTAAGTTTTACCTTATTTTCTGCATCTAGGGGAAAACTGAGACTTGTGCGAAAATTTCTGAGGCAATATTCGGATATAAGGGGCTTAAAATTCATGAGGAAAGCCTGGTCAGTTGTCTGGTGCACTCAAGTTTTTTTATCGCCTGTTTGTTAAGATAATCTCTACGCTTTTTCCTACTTTTTGCAGCAGGGAGGTAATAGTACCAGCCCGAAAAATTAAGTGGTCAAATTTGGACTTGCATGTTGGTGGCGGTAGGAGAGAGTGTACAGTGACAGGTGGTGAGAAGTTTCTGCATATTTTCAGGAGTTTGGTTCTTAATTGTGGACAAGTGCGGTTCTAGTAGTGTGGGGGGATATTACGAAAGAGTAATGGGTGTCTGTAGGGGTTGCATGGGAGGAAATAGTGCTAGAAAAAGCAAAATTTGGGTTAAAGGAGATAAAAGGTTTTTAGTTGGGGCTGTGAGGGGTGAAATAGTGTAATTTAGGGCGGTGCACGAGAGCAGCCTTGAAAGAAATGTAGAGTGAGGCCTCAAGGAGAGGGAAAGATCGGAACGAAGGAACCGCTCAAGCGTGAAAGAGAAAGCTCGTCTAGCGCGAGTGAAGGGAAGGATATTTTGAAGAGAAAAAGAAACAGCAAAGATAGTCCGGATAAAAATGCGCTAAAAGGTCCCTTTAAAAAGAACGTACGGACACGTAGGTCAACTCCCATCAAAATAGTGGGCAGACAGATAAGAAGGCTTTAGGAGCGCTATAAGGCGAGTTGAAAGGGTTGAGGGTGAACGTAATGAAGTCGATGGAGCACTTAGAAAGTATGAGGGAGGACCTGAGTGTAAAAGATAAGGGATCGGAAAAGGAGGTAAAAGAGCTGAGGAAACAAGTAGAAGGATTGCAGAGAGAAGTGGTGTTCGTAAGGAAGGAAAAAGATGATAAAATGGACCAGATGAAAGAAGCGATTAGGGAGTGCAAGGAAAGGGCAAAACGAACGATTAAGAGGCGGAAGGGCAGTTTGGAAAGGAAATAGGCTGACAGGGGGAAGGGAAAGAAGCAAGGTATTTGGGAGATGGTAGAGAACATGAAAGAAGAGAAATTGGAAGATTATAGGAATAAAAAGGAGGAAAGACCGCAAAGGAAACGAATAAGGGCAATAGAGTGAAGGGTGGAGATGAGAGAAAAGGGAGATAGGAGAAATAATATTGTGATAAAAGGATTAAAGTTCAAGAGTGGGGAAGAAAGGTATGAGAAGCAAACACGGCTACAGGGAATAGGGTGGGTTAAATGCAAGATACAAGAAGTTAGGATGGAGGGGAGAAAGGAGAATGAATTAACGGTTGTGGAATTTCAGAGCTGGGAAGAAAAATTGAGGAAAATGCGTAACAAAAATAGAATAAGGAAAAAAAGATTTTTATCGATGAAGGCTTGACGAGAAAGGAAAGGGAACAAGGGATTTTAAAGGAAGTGCAGGGTAATTTGTTTCGTGGAAAGTAGGGAGGTGGTAGTAAATTAGGGCGGAGGAGTTTTAAGGGTGCTGTACAGGAATGTAGCACGGGTGTAGAAGAAATATGAGGATTTCTAGAAGTATATCCAGAAATTTCATGTGGTGAGATTAAAAGAAACGTGGGTAGAGAAAAAGGAATGGGATGTTGTAGAGTCAAATATGCTAAGGGACTATAGTTGGAGGCTACAGTAGGCGGTCATAGTAAAGAGGAAAGAAAGGACGAGTGGTGGAATTATAACACCTGTTAGGGATAAATAAGAGGAAAAAGTTAAACAGAGGGAGAAAAACAGGTTGTGAAAATAAGGGCAGTGAAGATAGTAGGGGTAACATACAAGTTTGTGACTGTTCCCGATAAGGATAGGATGAAAAGGTTTTAAAAAAGGGTGGAAGACGTACTAAGAGAGAGGGATAAGTGTAAGGTGGTACTAAGGAGGGGGGAATTTAATACGAAAGTTGGGGGGGAAGGAGTTCTGTACCGAAAAGGGGAGAGTTTTGAAAGAAAATCGAAGGATAAGGTAATAAATAAATAGCGGGAGATTCTAAGAGTATGGATGGAGGACAGGTGATGAGCTGTGGCGAATGGTATGGTAACAGGGGAAGAAAAGGGAGAATACACGTAAGGGTATCTCTGATAGACTAGGTAATAATGAATATGCAATTGTGGGAAGAGATAGAGAAATTGAAAGTGGAAGGGAGGGTGGAATCGGACCCTCAGCCATTAAGTTTGTGGATAAAGGCAGAGGTTAGCGGAAGGCAGGGTGGGGAAGAAGGGTTGTTAAAGGAGAGTTTGTCATGGACAAGGGAAGGAAAAGAGGAGTATCAGGAACAGTTAAGAAACGTAAGTTTTAAGGGATAGTCGGTGGAAGAGATATGGGAGGATCTGAAGCCGCGGTGGAATAGGGAATGTAAAAAGATGAAGAAAAAGGTGAAAAGGAAGTACAGGAAGTTAAGGGAAGAAAATGCGTACGTAGAAATAAGCAAGGAGTTTGGGATAATGTGTGAGAAGAAAGAGCAGGAGAAGGACAAAGAGCTTAAAGAGGAGTTTAAAAATGTTCACACAGAAGGGGACGAGTGAAAGATAATTAATAGGTTTAGAAAACGTAGGGTGTGGACAAGTGAGAAGATAGGGAGTGACGAATGAAAGGAATTTTTTAAAGATTCATTTTAGGGATCAGACACACGGAAGAGAGATAAGGGGATTAGAAGAGCAAGTGAGGTAGATGAAAAGGAATTCAATGTTTAGGAGATGCAGAGGCAAATACGGTAGTTGAAAAGGTCTGAGGCAGCAGGGCTGCACGCGGTTGAGATTGTTGCATGGCTCTTTGGGCCTAAAGATATAAGGTAGAGGCTGAAAAAGGTAGTGCGAAAAGTATTGCGGGAGAACAGATTTCCATGATTGTAGAGGGAGAAGGTGATCGGTACCACTGTATAAAAAGGCGAATTGGGAGAGGCAGAAAAATTATAGAGGAATCACGCTAATGAATGCGGCATACAAAATATACGGGATGGTGCTGGCAGATAGGATCTGGAAGGATGTTGCGGGGAAAAGCATACTGCCGGAGACTCAGGCGGGCTTTATCGAGGTACCATTGATAATATTTACGTTTTGCAGCACATAGTGGATATGGAACTAGTCCAAAAGGATGCCAAAGATCTAAAACGTGCGTTTGCTTTAATGGATAGGGGGAGTTTGTAAGAGGCAATGGAACAGAGGGAATTGGCGAGAAGCCTTATCGTGAGAGTGAAGGAGGTAAGTGAGGAGACGAAAGATAGGGTAAGAGAAGAGGAGGGAATTTCTGAAGTTTTCTGGATGGATAGGGAGTTGAAGCATGGATGCCCGCTTTCCCGAACGTTGTTTGCAGTTTTAATTGCAGATATGAAAAGTAAGATATCGGCTGGAGTGGTAGGAGGAGTTAGGGTAGGAGGGGTCAGGATATGTTCACTTGCACATGCAGAATGATATAGTGCTTCTAGCAAAAAGCGAAGAAGCTTTAATGGAGATAATGAAAAGGTTGAAAAGATACTTGGACAAATATAGGTTAGAGCTAAATGCGGATTAGTCGAAGGTTATGGTGTTGAGAAAAGAAGGGCATAGAGATAAAGGAGGGCAGTATAAGTAAAAAGAAAAAGCGGTACAGGAGGTGAGCGAGTTATTGTACCTGGGCTTCTTGTTTCGAAGGAATGGAGGAGTGCATGGGCATAAAAAAGAGAGAGTTAGTGCAATTCTTTGATTCGCTAGTGATAAGTGTCTTATTTTACGGAGTAAAGGTGTGTAGGTGGAAGGTCAGTTAGAAGGTAAATAGAATACAGGAGAGGTATGCCAAGTGGACACTGGGTTAGCAAGAAATACGCCTAACTATATTGTCAGAAGGGAGACAGGAAAAACGTATTTAGGAATTATATCCGGGATCCGAGCGTGTTAATATGAGAAGACTTTTTTGGAAGAGGAGGGAAGTAAACTGATTAAGGAACGTTGGAGAGAAGAGGAAAACAGAGGTAGGGTGGGAGGATGGAGATAGAAATGGAAAGGTATTTCAGAACGAATGGATTGCCGATGGATGAAGTAAGAAGGGTGCATTAGGAAGGAAGGAAAGTGTATGAGTTGGTTAAAAGGAATATAATGGAGAAAGAGAAGGAAGCAGGTGAGGAGAGAATAAGAGCATCAAGGTTTAATGGAAACTATGTGTGGATTATGCCAAGAAGGACAGCGCAATATTTGTGTTAGGGGGATGCAAAATGGGAGCACTGGTTAGAGGAGTGTGAAGTTGTGAAAAGGAGTGGGATAAAAATGAAGGTATTGTTGTATTAAAGGGAGGACAAAAGGGTAGTAGCATGGGTGAAGGAGGTGGTAATTAGGATAGAGAAAAAGAGAAGCAAGGAGAAAGATGAATGGAGAAATAAGATTGTATATTTTAGAGGAAGTGGATTTAAGTAGATTTTACATATTGTAAATAGAAGATATTGATTAAAGATTAACTACTGAGGCAGAGGCTGGCAAGGCAAGGCAAAGCTAATTAATTAAAGAAAACTTCAAATGATGAGTCGATAACCTGGTGCGCACGGATCGTCGGCTCACAATTTTAGTTCTGCGAGTGATAGAAACATTTTAAATTTTGAAAAGTTTATTGTAAAATTCGTGATATGCTCTAGTGAGTGACCCGCTGCACGTGGACGGTCGTCTAACCACTGGTATTTATGTTAGGCGTTAAAATAATTTGAATTTAGTAAAGGTTCAAAATTACTGATTTACGAGAATAATTTGTATCAAGTTACTAAATGTTAACTTAAATTAACTAAACTGGGTTCCTAATCTAAGAAGACAATTTCTTTGAATTTACTATATTCTTGACTCACTTGTTCGCTTCAGGTTTTAATGTCCGTGCAGATCACGTTATGAATAACCTGGTGCACCATTCGGCGCACCCGGGTCATCGACTCACGATTTGTAATTATTTTGGCTCTTGAGCAATCTCAAATTTGAAAAAAGTTCTCGTAGATTATGTTGTAAGGGGGTAGTAGGGTATTTAACGAAATAACCTAGTTTTTTATTGTTTAAAATGAGTGCAAAACATAGTATGAATATTGTGTCCAAATTTTAAGTTAATCGGAGAAAAATTGAGAAAGATGTGGTATTATTAGTGGGCGACGTTTCCACCGCTCCGACACGTCTGAGTGCTGAAGGTCGCATCTGCTGCTTACCTGAATAGTAAACGATCCGATAAACCCGCGTAGTAAAATTTCCATTTAGAGACGTGTCGGCTATTGACAAACCTGACAGCCGTGACCCATGCTTTAGCCTGACATTTCCAAGTGCATTGCCATATTTGAGACATGGCAGCTTTTTTGAAGTGGGTTATGAAAGGGTTTTAAAAAATCATAGTCGGGGTAAGTATGACATACTAAGCGAAAGCGGTATAGCTTATTATTAGTTCTAAAATAAAAGCTCAGTTAAAATTTTGACTGCAATCCGATGAGGACAAATAGAAGGTTTTAATGCAGTCGAAGGTTGATTTTAACTTTTACTCAAGCTGCAGTAGCATGTTATACCGATTTTAAATAATTTTTTACACACACTCAAGCATTTTAAAAAATATGGATGTGAATACCGCTTTTCTTCAAAGCTTGAAACAGCGCAGCACTTTTGTTTCTCGGTTCGGAATCTGCGTACTAAAAAGATCAGAAATGACCAGAAACAAATAAAAAATAATTTTCGTCTTTTTAAATCTAAGAAATTTAAATTAGATTAAAATTACAATTAAAAATACCATTTAAGGTCCGGCGACCAAGCTTGGTCCACAACGAACAAAAAAGATTCTCCAATTTTAATCTAAAATTGGTTTTTGGAACAAAAACTTCAGAAAAAAATGAAAGAGAGGAAAGAAAAATGAGAAGTTAACTAACCACATCCCCTTCCTTTCCTTTTTCTTTCTTTTCTCCTGTTTATTTTTATTATTATCAAATTGAAATAAATAGCATTGTATGATACCTGAGAATCGAGCGAAGGTCAGTTGTTCATTCGGTTGTAAACACAATTCTTAAACGAACATCAGTTTTGTGTTCCTTTACCTTAGTATTAAGAAGTCTGCCAGTTTGACCCACGTAATTCTTCTTACAGATCCTGCAAGCGATCTTGAGACTACACTACATTTTTCAAAATTATCTGAAGGATCTTTGGAAAAATTTATCACTTAATCAATTTTAAATGGTAAATGGAAAAAAGGATGAATTTTAAACTTTTATAACATAGGTTAAATGGTTTTAGAAAACTTACTAAAAAATGAAAGAACAAAAGTATTAAATGAATTATATTCCTCTAACTCTTCCTGATTATCTGCGGGTAAAATATTACTCTGTTTTTAAATTGTTAAATTATAATTGCAAGATGTTTCTCAATTAACTGCTGTCTAATGATTTTAAAAAAGGATATTCCTGAAAATATTCAAATTTCCTGTGTGAAATGAAAAACGGGACAAAGCTAGAGCTCTGTCAACTAATTTTTTTGAGTACTGCAGTTTATTTTAAAAATGATGCGCAGAAAAAAAATTCAAAATTTGACATGAATCTTTCATTTTCCTATACCTCTTGGTAATAATATTACCATCCCAACCTTTAATCACTTCTGTATCCAAAAAAACTGATTCTATATTAATGCTCTATTTCATTAGTATATTGAAATTTTGGATAAAAACTGTTAAAATTACCAATGAACATCTGCAACTTTGCCAGAGGAACGCATAAAAAGGTATCGTCGACATAGCGAAAACAAAAAGACAAAAAAATCTAATTTCTTAAAAGCAAAAGCCATTAAATCTGCCATAACTATTTTCGCTAAAATCGGAGAAGTGACTGAACCTAGAGAGTACCAAACTTCTGTCTATAAAAAGATTTTTTTTTATTTTCAGCTGTTTTTAATGTTTTCTTTTAAAGCTAAAACAGAGTCTTTACCAATAACCTACTTACCTTCGTTTATGCGTCTATCTACCTCCTCACCTATCTTCCCGTCTCTGGTAAATAAGCTACCAAGGTATACAAATTTATCAACTTGTTCAATTCTTTCATTATTTAATATAATGTTGTATACTGTTTTCTCACTCTTTCCTTCGAACACCATAGTTTTTGTTTTATTGACGTTAATTTTGAGGCCCATGCTCTTCATGGTTGCATGTAATTTATTCAACATTCTTTGTAAGTCTTCGATAGACTCTGCCATAATAATCTTAGCATCTGCGTATGCTAACCCACGTACCCTTACTGTTTTGAGATCCACAACTTCTTTATCGAAAAGAGCCTTTCTTGAACACTTGTCCATAAATAAAATAAATAGCCATTAATACATGACGCATCCTTCTCTAACGCCTTGCATAATATCGAAATATCGTGCTCTTTCACGATATTCTAAAGTTTACTTGTATCTACCTTGTCGAAAGCTTTTTCTATGTCAACAAATGCACAGAAAACTTTTTCGTCCACTCTGAAACTTTTTTCTGTGATCTGCCTTAAGCTAAATATTTTATCCGTACATAACCTTTCTGCCAGAAACCCACTTTGCACTTGCCAAATCTTTACTTGTGTTATTTTCATTACCCTGCGAATAATTACTTTTGAGTTTATTTAAATTACGGTACTTAACAAGCTGATCCCTCTGTAAATATTGCAGTAGCTTTTATCTCCCTTTCCTTTGTATATCAACACGATAATCGCTTTTTTCCAATCACCTGGGACTTCTCCTACTTCGATGCATAGATTTATCAGTTCGTGCAGTCTATGCGGTATGTACTCACCACCGGTGTTTAAGCATTTCAGCGTTAATACTGTCTACCAAGGAAGCTTGACCGTTTTTAAGTTCCTGATTATATCCCTAACCTCAATGACACAAAATTATCTTCTTCTGGTCTACTCTTATCTTTACTTTTTTTCAATAATCGGTTAAAATCCTCTTTTTGCGTCTGTAATCATTTATACGTCTATATTTTGCGTCATCGTTAAGACCTCTCATATTCAAAGTTCTCCGGTACGCTTCTTTCTTTGTTTTTTGGGCAGCCTAAATTTCATAATCCCAATATCCATTACAAGACATTCTTCCTACAACCGCGACACTGTACACATCGATCGCACATCTAATATTGATATCCCGGCACATGGTCCATACCCCTTCTATATCTTTATTTCGTTTGAGCCTATGCGTTTAAGTCTATGCTTTGGATTATATTATTTTGGAAATCTATTCGCTATCCGGTTGCTGCAGGTTCTCAATTTTGATTCGCGTTTGTTTTGTTTTCTTGGTTCTATTTTTTCTCCATCTCCGACCTAAGTTAATTTTGAAGATTAGAAGGTAATGATCAGTATTGCATTCAGAACCCCTCATGACCCTTGTATTTTTGACTAGCTCTCTTAGTCTTTTATCCGCAACAACAAAGTTAATTATACTGTGTATATTTTCTTCAGACCAGGTCTACATGTAGATCCATTGTCTGCCCAAACCAAGTATTTGTTATAAACAGACCCTTTTCTAAGCGTAAGCCAACTAATTTATCTCCGTTATAGTTATAGATGTCAACCCATCCATTCAAATACCCCAGCAGAATTATTCTTTCATTATTATCGCAAATATTTATTGTATCATTTAAAGTGTACCAAAAGGCGGCTTTTTCTTCTCTGGGATTACTATTAACTGAAGCGTAACATTCTATGATGAATAATCTTGTGATTCCTACTTTCATCCTAGCCCACATCAATCTGTGAAATACAAAATCGTGATCTCCGAAAAAATGCTTCGCTCTTTCATTCAAAATCAGATATACTCCTTGCCTACGATGTGTTTAACTATTTACTCCTGATTATATTTTAAATCCGCCTTTCAACCACCTGTTTTCTATGTCCCTACTGTCTCGTCCCTTTTTCTTTGTTTCAGGCACACATAAAATATCTAGTTTCCTATCATTCACCCCCCTAGCATTCCAAACACCCAGCCTCCATTCGTCGCCTGAAACTTGACATTTACATTTTCCGTGTGCATGCCTTTTGTCAATTAAAGTTTCAGTCCTTTTTGAGGCTTCTTTATTGTTTGTATTATTCATTGTTTAGATTATACGCCTAACTACCACCTTTATGCTATAAGTTAATTTTGCGTGTCGAAATCGTCTTCAAGTTAAGTAGCAATTCTTCATATGGTAAAGACTGTAGTTATAATGTCTGTCCGACCAAACTTCAGTGAATAAGGAAGGATTGGGGAAGGAGGAATGAAACCCTTATAGTCGTCTTGGGTTAATGTTTTTATACTAAGAGGATCACCAGTCTTCAGCAGCCTTGCATTGGATGGAAGTTCACATTACATTTGCGTGTTTTCTTTGTCATTTTTATGTGTGTGTGCTTCGGTCTTTACGAGTTTCTACGAAATAATTTTAAGTATGACAGAAGTGTATTTGATTCTAACAAGTTTTATGCAATTGTAAGCTAAAAAATTCTTGAAAATAAACAAAATAAAATACATAATGGAAAAATAGTATACCCCCCCCCCCCCTCTCTACCCAAACCCACTGCAAGCAGGGTATTTCAATTTTAAATGACATTTTAAATATTCAAAATGTGACCTTCAGTTAAATAAATTGTAATTTAAGTTTCTGCCATAATTTTGATAGAAAATGATTAAATTAACTGATATTTGAGGAGACTGCTTGAATTTCCTGGATTTTCATACTGCACTTTTAATTTTAGCAGTAACAATTTTGATAAACTTTAAAAAGTAAATGATACGCCTGTATGACTATACGTATCGAGAGTTCGTAACATACTTAATTTTAATAGAAACAAAATATAAAAGTTATTCCATTCCAGCGAGATTTTACCAAATTTAAAAATTTTAATAAACTAAACAAAAATATTAAATGATAGTAAATGATCAAATAAACTCATTTTTCTGCGTAAAAGTAGAAAAACCTATAATTATCAAGAATTTTAACCCTCAGACACCCCCCGGTGGGCGGTATGGATTTCCACCACAGGAAATTAAAAACTTGTTCCAAAATAATTGTAGTTTTGCACAAAAATGAATATATGCTATCATTTAGTAATAAAAATAGCCTCTTTAGGAATAGCGACAACATTTTTTGTTCGTTAAGTAGAAAGGTTACTTTCCCCTAACAACGGTCAGCGAAATTCTTGATCAGGTTAGGAATAATATATAACATATGCATTTTATAAAGAATCTGCAATTAGAAAAAGCTGTAATTAGAAAAAATCTGTAATCAAAAAAAATTCTATAAAATAAAATGAACTTACACATCAAGCAACTTAATAAATTCTAGAACTGTCATTTGAAAAAAAAATGCAGGTTCTTGCGAGAACGCGCACCTTCTCTCTTAACGAGATCATTGACAATTGATAAGCGCATAATGGAAGCAGAAAGGATTACTGGGACATATTATGACCGCTGTTAGAAAGACACTTTAACGCATTTTTGCGGTGTTTTGGCACACTTGAGAATAATCATAACTCTGATTTGGAAAGCGGCGCATAGTGCCGCCTGACAGTGCCCGAGGATTAAGAATCCATAGCTTTAAAATATTATTATTTTTCTTATCTTTGTGCAAACATTCAGAAGGCTATATTAAAACAAGGTAACAGTCAAGGTCATGCTAACAGTCCTTCTCTAATATATTTTACTTAAAGAAGCTACAAAATAAAAATAAACTTTTTTAGTTATTAAAGTTTATCCTTATTATGATAAAGACCATGTTTGTGCAAAATTCACTTGGAGGACATTGATCCATTCTCATTTTAAGATTGGATAAAATTCCAATTCTCCTTAATTTTTTTCAAACATTTAGAAGGCAATGTTTTTAAATTTGATACATACAAGGTCATGTATAAAATTTCACAACATGACATAGTTATTTCACAATATTATTAGGAAAAAATAATCAGCAAATGATGCAGAGCAGAAAGTTTTTTTGGCAGGTGATCACGTGCATGAGGGTTCCATTCAATACCTAACCCACTCTCGAAATGGCCAACTTTTGACAACAAAATAATTAATTTTCCTTAGGTGTGTCCCTTTGTTTAGGGATGCAAATATGAAACTAAAAATTATTATTTTGAGACTATTGACAATTTAGCTGAAATAAATTTGACGCCAGCGATTGCCTGTGTAATTAAAACGAAGACATTATATAGATGAATAAGGAATGCCTATTTGAAATGTAAATAAATAAAATTAATAGCAGCATTATTTGTGGAACTTTGTGATTTTTTTCAAATAGCATTGGAACATCGTATATTTTTTCCTATTTCGTACTAACCCAAAATTTTTAAATAATGTAAAGAATTTGTATGGCATCTAAAGTAAATGATGACAGATTGGTAATTCCAAGATACAGAAATGGTTAAATAGAGTGTTTTCCGTGTAGCTATAAACATACGTTTTACGCAACTCATTATTCTTGAAACGTCGCCCCACTTTTGCCTCAATGTAAGTAATAATTTAGGCCAGTTATAAGAAAATAGTTTCTACAAAAACGATTTAAGTATTCAACACTTTCTTAGCTTCAGCTCAATTAATTCGACAAAAACAGATTTCTGTCATTAGCAAAATGACATATTTTATTTTTGCTCTGATCTTTACTTCTCTGATATCTCTTCATTCTGTTCGTAAGTAGAATACAATGTACTATAAAATCATATAGTATCATATAGGATGATATATTGTATAATGATATATGGCAGTGCTTACAAATACGGAAAGAATTCACTTATTAGCTCTGAAATTTTGATACGCGTAGCCAACTCATCATGTAGTTATATACAAAAATATCTTACAACTCCATATAATAAATTTATTTTTATAACGCACTCATATACACATTAAACCTATTGAATAACTTCATCTGAAAAGTGTGTCACTCATTATTTTTATTATTTTAAAGAAATTTCCATTGTAATAATGAGTCAGAAACAATTATCAAACCAGAAACGTTCCACTGATTATTATATCTGATGAATGTTAAAAAAAAGTGAAAATAGAAAAAACCATTTGCCATTATTTATCACAATTGTATGACGTTTTTATAAAATAATACAAAATTATCAATCTTTTACCCAATTTTTCAATTTATACGAATTTTTTTAAAATAATAAATTATTTATTGAATTCACTGCAACATAATTTCACATTTTTTTAATAAAAAAAAAAACTTTTGCTGACGTAAACCTATGTCTTCACCTTGGTCTAAGCATAGGTATCTAAACTTTAAACGGACGTGGTTTTTCTTTCCACCAAGAAAATACGAGGTTTCTTTCGGCAAGTGTGCAACGTGAAAAAATTTTGAAATAAAATGAAAAAGCGCTGTTAATTATTTTGCATTGCTCACACACGGCACTAAACTTGCAAAGATCTAGCTGAAACATGAACTATGAGTCAATTGTTGCATGGCAGGTCCATCAAGCTATCACCTCCACAATCGGAATTGCAAAATTTCTTTGCATCAGAATTTTTGACTTTTTTGGTATCTAAAACCTAATGAAAAATAATTTTCGAAAAACAACCCTACTCTAATTAAAACCACCCACTGTTCCGAATAAATCAAAAAAATTTCGGTCCCCTCCACTTCTTTTCAAAATACTTCTTTAATGCAAAAAATAAAATTAGCAAAACTAAGAGTGCACCAGAATTCTAAGCTTAGCTGGAGATCTCGGAAGCACCACACCATTTTTTTAAAAACTAGGCCCATGTAAGACGAATCACCACCTTAGTAAAAACTTATACCTGAAAAGAACGAAAAATCAGAATCTCTTTGCAATGTAAAATATCAAGAAACATTATTTTTCAAGAAACTCTACTCTGAGTGGTAGAAAAAAGAGGTTGTCTTTGAGCATAAAATGGTAAAGCGCAAACATTGTTTTTTGTATTTTTGTAGACCCCAAAAACCAGAAACTACATTTACAAAAATTATCCCAGTCAAACTCATGGTCAACATCAACAAATTCCTTTGCATTCCTGGCAAAAACATCCCGCAGGTGATCTTGAAGACAACACAAAAAAATTTTCTAAATTATCTAAAGGATTTTTGCAAAAATTTATTACTGAATTTATTTTAAATGGTATGCGAAAAAGAGTATGAATTTTAAACTTTTATAACATAACTTCAATAGTTTCAGAAATTTTACCAAAAAATGAAAGTACAAAAGTATTAATGAATTATATTGCTTTATCTCTTTGTGATGATCTGCGGATAAATATTATTCTGTTTTTAATTTGTTACATTTAAATTGCAATATCTTTTGCAATTAAATTTTGTGTGTAATGATTTAGAAAAAGAATATTCCTAACAATATTAAAATTTCCTGTGTGAAGTGAAAAATGGGATAAACTTCGAGCTCTGTCAACAAGTTTCTTGATTACTGCAGTTTGTTTTGAAAAGAATGCGCAGAAATAATATTACTATACCGACCCTTAATCACTTCTATGTCCAAAAAGCTGATTCTATTATAATGCTGTATTTCATGAGTAGCAATTAGTTAGCAATTAAATTTTTTGCATTTTTATTTTCGGTATGTCGACAGTACCTGCTTATGCTTTCCTCTGGCAAACCTGCAGACGGTCATTGATGCTTTTAACAGTTTTCTTCCATAATTTCAATTTACTCAACAAATAGAGCAATATAATAGAATCAGTTTTTTGTACATGAGATGGTAATATTATTACCAACTGGTATAGGAAAAGTGCATATTTAGGTCGAAATTTGGACTTTTGTTTTTCACAGGAGTTTGCATGAACTTTTTCTTCTGGAAATAACAGTCTTAGAAATTAAAGTACGCATACAAATGCTTTCTGAATTAATTTAGAAATAACAAATAAAAGTTAGGAGATTATTTTTTTAGTATTTCTTAAATCTTACGATTAGATTGAATTTTCTAAACATTGTTGAATAAGCTATACCGAATTTTAATAAACCATTTATTTTAAAAATAAGTGCATGTTTCATTGACTGTCACAAATGAATATGCTTGTGACATTAATATTTTATTGTTTTTTACGTATATCACGCTTACTTCTGATAACGCAAAAACTGGAATTATTGCAGAAATGTTGACAAAATGCCAAACAAAATTAGAATTATTTCTTTACGCAAAAGTTGGCTAATTAGATAACTGCAACAATTTTAGGATCGTTAAAGAAATATGTTAAAAAAATCTATTTTGTGTTCTTACAGGATCAAGTAATCTAAGGCCTCAAGATGAAGTCGTTGAAGATATTAAAGGTGATTAGAAATCCAAATTATAATAAAAAACAAACATTAGTGAATACTGTCCTAAGGTGGCCCGTATGCTTGTAAATGATCCGCACCTAATAGATATGCATTAGATTGAATTTTTAGTTAAACAGCCCTGATCATAAATATTTAAATACTTTTCTAAAAAGTATATTGCTTATTGCGTGAAGTTATATCGTTATAGAAAATCTAATTTTTACTAGTCTTCATTTGACCTTTCTAATTCATATTTTACAAAATGTTTATCTTTACAGATAATGTATTCTTTCCAACAACAACAAAAAACATGTTTCAACAACTATCGACCAACTTTTCCAGAAATTAACCCATAATATTAAATTCGATTGATGATTTTTTAAGCTCTCTGTGGCAGATAGTGAAAGTTTTAGATCCCCCAACTCAAAAAGTTCTATTGAAACTGCTCCTATGATCTTTTTTGAAAGAAAGTTCTCTCGAACTTTTGAATCAATAAATGATTTTTGGGATTTAGAAACAAATTTAAATTTTTTATTTCTGAAAACATAGTAGTATTCTTGGAATGTATATTATAATTTTGTAGAGATCTTTAAGCTGATTTCTGAAAAGATTGTGAACTTTATTTTATTTAAAGAACATGCGCCACAAGATTCGACCACAGGATCAAAATTGCCCGTCAAGCCACCAAGCATATCACCAGATATTATAAGAGCTGGTATTGTAGACAATGATATAGTGTGTAATGTACCAGGATATCCAGTTGGAGTATTCCGTGGTGGGCAGATTTATAAAATAAAAACAGCATCTTCCCCAAACGGTAATTTTAAAACTAATTCACATTCTAAAAAAATTAACAGAGAATTCTTCCTAAATGTCTATTTTTTTCCATAATCATGCAGTATTGCGGAGACTGATTCACAGGTGTTTTAGATGCAAACAACCCCCACCATCACCCCCACTATCACCTCCACACTCACCTTCATCCGATACTATAGGTCTGTAAATGAATGACAAATTATTTCTTATTATATTATTCTATCTAAGAAGGCCCCTGGCCATGTGAAAAGGGGTAACGAATTTTATCTTTCTTAAAGTAAACTCTAATACAAAATTTTAGTGCGCAATTTTATTGTTGAATAAGGTTCTTTATTTTTTAACCTTCTTAAAATTATTTTACAAACTATTTTTGTGTAAAATCGAAGATTTCTCTCTTTGTACTTTAGTCTACGACAGCTTACCCATTTCTTAGAGTATTTTAATGAATTTAAAACAAAATTGCATGTTACCGGGTTTAAAAAATAACGAATAAATAAATAAGTAATTATTGTTACAAGCAAAAACGTTTAAGCAACGAAAGCTTTTGGCTAGAAAACTGTCAATTTCAGTACAAATAAATTTTTGTAATGATTTTGCTTAACAGAATTAATATTTAAGAAATTATTTATGTGTTATGCTAGAAGCTGATACTCGGAAGAGTTTGGAGCACCGATTCGGAATCCAATGTCAAAATTACAAACTATAATGTTTATGAGAAAATGAATAGCATTTTTTTAGGAAAATGAAGTGTCATTATCGTACTCGTATCAGATTAAAATTTGTAAACAAAAACAATTATTCCATGTTTTTATGTATAGCCAAAAGCCTAGGCCCTCTGTTATGCAATGTATAGAAGATCATGCTCCCAGCTCAAGTCAATTGGTTGAATATGCAAGTTTTTCAAACCCTTGATAATGAAGTAGCCATACAGTCGCACCACATTTTCTCGCTCAAGAACGGTGGTGTGACTGTCTATATTGTGTATGCGAGAGGTTAATTTTCTTTTGGGACAAATATAACTTAGGCCCACAGACTCTAGTTTTTGAGTACTAAACAGGGAAAAGTTTGTATCACAGAAGCTTTCAAGAAATAATTAGTCTGATTCCTCAAAGCCTGCAGAGAAAAAAAAACAAAAAATAAATTTGACATCGATTTCAGCTGAAATATTCGCTGCAACAGAAATTAACAATATCCAATAAATCTTACATAACACTGAGTTAATTTCGAGTTTCGAGGCTATTAACCAGTGAAAGCTTGGCACCTTCAAGAGCGGCGATAATAAGGACAATTAATTTAAAAGAATATTTCGGGTACAATCATCGCAACTCCCTTACAAGGTCTCTAAACCTCTCTTTCTTTTAATTCTTCTTGGCTATGATGTTTTTGTTAGCTGGTACCGAAAATTCGATAACGAACATGGTTTACTTTTTGAAGGCAAGGAGAACTATATTAAGCCTTGAGTGTGTAACAGAAATAATTGTCGAGAATATAAGGTTCCAATATATTCGGCACTTCTCATTCTCGACAATTGACTTTATTTCGGAAGGTGTGCTTAGCGGAGCGATATAGAGGTTAGTTCCATAAGAGTGACAGAGATGATATTAAAGCACTCTTAGTGCTGCATTGTGCCTTTGGATGTAGGACGCTCCCGCATGATTTGGGCAACTAGAATAGTATGTGTCCTAGATGCTCGGGCTGTGCATGGCACGCCCTGCAGCTATCATCGGGAATGTCTTGGCTCAAAAT